>JAYMFT010362657.1:0-38589 GCA_038088735.1 Panulirus argus
TACATGCACATATATGCACAGTACATATATATACATACCAACATATATACATACATACACATGCATATACACATATATACTCATGTACATATTCACACTTGCTCACCCCCATCCACTCCTGATGCCACCCCGCCCCACGGGAAATAGTGTCGTCATCCCTCGTGCCGGCGAGTTAGCGCCAGGAGACTGACGAAACAGCCACATTCGCTCACACAACGTCTCTAGATGTCATGTGTAATGCACTGAAACCACAGCTCCTTATCCATATCCAGGCCCCACAGACCTTTCCATGGTTTACCCCAAATATTTCACATGCTCTGCTTTAGTCCACTGACAGCATGTGGACCCCGGTATACCACATCGTTCCATTTCACTCTATTCCGTGTACACCTTTCACCCTCCTGCATGCTCAGGCCCCGATTGCTCAAAATCCCCTTCACTCCATCCTTCCATCTCCAATTTGGTCTCCTGCTTCTTGTTCCCTCCACCTCTGACACATATATCATCTTTGTCTACCATTCCTCACTCATTCATTCCATATGTCCAAACCATTTCAACACACCCTCCTCTGCTTTGTCAGCCACTCTTTTTATTACTCCACATCTCACTTACCCTTACATTACTTAATCGATCAAACCACCTCACACCACATATTGTCCTTAAAATTTTTATTTCTAACACATCCACCCTCCTCTGTACAACTATATTTATAGCCCATGCCTCACAACCATATAATATTTTTGGAACTACTATTCCTTCGAACATATCCATTTTTGCTTTCCGAGATAATGTTCTCTCCTTCCACACATTTTTCATTGCTCCCAGAACCTTCACCCTCTCCTCCACCCAGTGACTTACTTATGCTTCCATGGTTCCATTTGCTGCCAGGTCCACTCCCAGATATCTAAAACACTTCACTTCCTCCAATTTTTCTCCATTCAAACTCATCCCAACTAACTTGTCCCTCAAATCTGCTGCACCTAATGACCAATCTTTAATTCACATTTACTCTCAAATTTTTCCTTTCACGCACTTTTCCAAACTCAGTCATCAACTTCTGCACTCGAATTAGCCACCAGAGCTGTATCATCGGCAAACAACAATTGACTCACTTCCCAGGCCCTCTTATCCCCAACAGACTGCATCTCACCCCTCTCTCCAAAACTCTTGCATTTACTTCTCTAAACAAATTAAACAACCTTGGAGACTTCATACCCTCCCCTTCTTGTATTTCAGTTTCTAAAAGGAGAAACAGAAGAAGGAGTCAAGCAGTGAGTGCTCATCCTCCTCGAAGGCTCAGATTGGGGTGTCTATACGTGTGTGAATGCAACCAAAATGAGAAGAAAGGAGGGATAGGTAGTTTGTTTGAAGAAAGAAACCTGGATGTTCTGGCTGAGTGAAACAAAGCTCAAGGGTAAAGGGGAAGAATGGTTTGGAAATGTGCTGGTAGTGAAGTCAGGGGTTGCTGAGAGGACAAAAACTAGGTAAGGGGTAGCACTACTCCTGAAGTGGGAGTTGTAGGAGTGTGTGATAGATTGTAAGGGAGTAAATTCCAGATTGTTGCGAGTAAAACTGAAAGTGAATGGTGAAAGATGGGTGATTATTGGTGCTTATGCACCTGGTCATGAGAAGAAAGATTTTGAGAGGCAAGTGATTTGGGAGCAGCTGAGTGAGTGTGTCAGCAGTTTTGGTGCACGAGACCAGGAATCAATGATGGGTGATTTGAATGCGAAGGTGGGTAATGTGGCAGTTGAGGTTATAATTGGTGCACATGGGGTATTCAGTGTTGTGAATGGAAATGGTGAAAAGCTTGTGGATTTGTGTGCTGAAGAAAGACCAGTGATTGGGAATACATGGTTTAAAAAAAGATATTCGCAAGTATACAAATGTGAGTAGGAGAGATGGTCAACGGGCATTAATAGATTAAGTATCAATTAATTAATTGTATATGTGCTGAGAGGGGCAGCTGGGGAATGCCTGATCACTATCTTGTGAAGGCGAAGGCAAAGATTTGTAGAGGTTTTCAAAAAAGGAGAGAAATATTGGGGAGAAGAGAGTGGTGAGTCAAGGAGATCTCAATGATCTCGTCTGTGATATAAAATTTGTATGAGAAGCAAGCCTAACTTTTGGGTTCCAGGTTGATGGGCTGGAATCTTCTTCAGAATGAAACTAAGGTTTGTTTTTATCGTAATTGCCATGTCGTTTTAAGAAAAGTTTTTCCCTTGAAAATGGTCTGGTGTTTTGCAATGATGTTTGTTCTGTTATAGAGGCACTTGGCAATGAACATATCACAAATAAGTGGCGCTTGCTTATTGACTCATCAAAAGCAAGTTTGAAAGCAGTTCTACTCTACAATAGAAATAAGTTCCTTTCCATTCCTCTGGCTCATGCAGCTAATATGAAGGAACCATATGATAACATAAAAATTCTTTTAGAAATTTAAAGTATGGAGATTTTAAGTGGAATGCATGTGGTGACCTAAAGGTTGTGGCAATTTTACTCGGAATGAACTTGGTTACAAGAAGTTCTGTTGTTTCCTCTATGAGTGGAACAACTGGGACAAGAAAAATCATTAAGTAAAGAAAGTGTGGTCAAAACAAACATCACTGACTCCATGGAAGAAGACTGTCATCAATCCTCCTCTTGTTGATCCTGAGAAGATTTATCTGCCTCCTTTGCACATTAAGCTCAGGTTGATGAAGAACTTCATCAAAGGTATGGATAAAACTGGCCATGGATTCACATATTTGAGGAACAAATTCCCCAGAATCAGTAATGAAAAAATCAAGGAGTGTATTTGTAGGATCACAAACCAGGGAACTTCTTCGAGATGAAAAGTTCGATGAAGAGCAAAATGAAATTGGAAAAACTGCATGGCTGTCATTTAAGAGAGTTTGCAAAGATTTTCTGGGGAATCACAGTTCAGAAAACTACTATGATGTAGTAAAAGATCTACTGACTTTCTATAAAGCTCTTGGGTGCAATATGAGTCTGAAAATCCAGTTTTTGGACTTGCACTTAGACTTTTTCCTGGAAAATCTTGGGGCAGTCACTGATGAGCATGACAAAAGATTTCACCAGAACATTTTGAACATGGAAAAGCAGTACCAAGGAAAGTAGAGCCCCTCCATGTTGGCAGATTACTGCTGGACACTAAGAAGGGATGTTCCAGAGGCCAAATATAGCCAAAGTTTGTACACTTTTACATTTTAGAGGTAAGTTTTTTAAGTGTAATATCAGCCTTATTTATACATAAATAATATACACTTTTGTAAAATTAAACTGCTTTGTCACTTAAATACAATGCCTGATAGAAAAATTCTAAAAACAGGTTCAAATTCAGCATAAAAAGTTAAAATTTTGTTGACCAGTGTTATCTGAAGGACATTGTGAGGTCTGAAAGTGAGTTGCATACCACCAATGGAGCTATAAACTGTATCTTCAAGAAGAGAACAGCTTTGATATGGGAGATATTTTTCCTCCATTAAGATAAAATATGAGCAATCTAGCTTCAGTCAAAACTGTGCTGATGAGCCAATGACAACAGCTGTTATTCATACATGAACATAAAATTTACAACAACATTTTTATCAATACATGCACAACTAGAAGCCACACAGCTGGAAACCATCTGCAACCAAAATTCATTCAATCAACAAAAAAGATGAGCCCTTCCAAATTTACACTACCTCCAAAAAATGTCATTATCACACTTCAGATCTGGCCACCACCATTTTTTTTTTTCTATGTTAGCTGAGACAGCACGGGCATCATCACGTGATAACCCTCTTTTCTCTGTTACTGCAATTTTCATATCCTTGTTCAACTATGCCATTCTCTTCTTTCTCACATCTTTCTTCCTTGATTTATATCATTCTGATGCTACATTCTTAGTAATTTCTCTATCTTCCCACATTCTTAGTAATTTCTCTATCTTCCCCAAATGTCAGTCACTCTACATTTTCTCTCTAACCAAATATCCAATCTTACTTTTGGTTCTTGACATCATAAACTAACTGTCAACTTTGGAAGAAAAAACATAATACATTTCAAATACCAATCAAGTGTATGCTGCAAAGGAGGAATTAAAGATGAGTAACAATATATTTCAAATACAGGTTGAACCCCTGTAATTTGGCAACCTTGGGACCTCAGAAAATGCTGGAAACAGAAATAGACCTCTAGGGAACCCCCTATGAAAACATATGCCCAACCCATAGTCTTGCCAGCTCGTTCCACATACATATTGCTATGTTATCAAAGGTAGAACAGAGCTTAAAGCACGAAATAATACAAACAATATTGCTTCCAAACAAGGTTCTGTTTTGGGGTGTGCCGAACTATTATATAAAATCAAAAATATTTTACATTTTGGATCGAGGCAGGTTGTGCCCTCAACCGGCTAAGTCTGTAGGGAATGCCCGTGTTGTTGTCCACCCTGTTGAGGTGGTCGGGCAGTAAAATCGTACAGTAGCCAGTAGGTGGTCAGCACGCCACAAGTACGGTATCACCATGTGCAGCAAAGTTGATGGAAAAAAATAGTGGTGTGTAGCATGTTGATTGCTGTGTGCATAAAAAAGAAAAAAGAAAAGTGCAGGAAACTATATGGTGCAAAGAGTGGTTACTTTTCGTGGCTGGCAACGCCGTTGCTCCAGACTCGGTGTCAAACCATCAAGCAGTGTCTGATTTCACTCAACTATGGGCAAGGGCAAAGTGTCAGATGATAGATTTAACCCTCGTGCCCACCGGGCACTACCCAATGGTGTAGATGCTCCTTTACAGTGTGCTCTAGCTTCATGCACAAAGTAATTTTCAAACAATTCAAGAAAAATTTTAATTGTCATCCACCATTTTTTAGTACCACAGTAGATAAGTGGAAGAATTTTCATTCCCTTTAAGGTTTTTGGGTGAACACTCTTACCAATTACCATCAGCTTGGTTTCATGTGTTCATGCAGCATTGCTGCAGCCAAGAATTATTACCCTATCTTTGGAATCATTACCCCCAGATGGAGACTCCTGGAATCATTACCCCCAGATGGAGACTCCTCAATTCTTGAACAAGGGTTTTTTGTGGCATACGACGCCAATATAGGGCAGATCCTTCAGCATTATACACTTATTCTGGGGCTAAGTTTTCTGCTGCCAATAACTGTACAAATTCATCCACAAACTTTGTTGCACCTAAGCATCTCCCCAGAAATGCTTACATATTCATTACGTCAGAGCTTAAACCACTTTATAATTGCACTGGATAATTCTATACTCCTTGCACCTTCCAAGGTTTTCCAAAACCTTAAACTTTTCTGGCTTTCATTTTCAACAAAAAATAAAAAATCTGCTCCTTTTGTTTCTTTAAGTCATACACAGTTGACGATCCAATCTCATAGTACTCACACAAAGTCTTTCCAGAAGTTCCTTTAACTAATCTTTTCAGTAACACCACCTTTTCAAGCATCGATAATGCTTTATGCTTACGTTAATTAGCACAAGCACCATATTCTGCACCTCTTGGTTTCTTGGATGACATCCTGTAGGGCTAAAATACAGGTAAATATTAGAAATTAATAGGACTGTTAATTAGCTCAACTGCAGTGTAAACAGATTTTGGTGCGTTAACACTGCTAACTTGCTAACAGCACCACCCTGGTGGCAGATCCACAACTAATGGCGGCAGATTCAAAATGTGCCAGAGCATGGGAGTTGCAAGACCACAGAGCTCCAGATTAGAGAGGTACAACCTGTACAACCTTGTCTTGGGTGCCCTATTCTCAACTTTTGGGGACATCCATATTCTTGATGCTACAACAACTAAACATTAGATCATAATGTTACCCATCCTGTTGTAAGCAGCTAATATCTGGACTATGATAAAGTTTGAATAATCTAAAGCAAAGGCAGCAATAATTAAACCCTTCTGGATGATCCTTAGAGAGACATATAGACTTTAGTAATCAAGCAAATTAATCAGTGTATCCAGGTTATCAAGAGATACAGAAGAAAAATGTGAAGGTTAGGGCATGTTTATTAAATGAACCTGACTTGACTTCCATTTCTAACAATGAAGCAGTGATCATCATGTAACAGCCTACTGACAAACCCTAAGAATGCTGGACTTACTGGATACAAGACTGCTTCTGAAAACAGAAAAGTGTTCACAACAGACACAGATGTAGGGAACTAACTGAAAGACTTTCCAAATGGTTAGTGCAAACATAAGTGGAGAGAAACTAAAATATGATTAAGTAAGCTTCCACCTTCAATATCACCATTTCCCTCATATTTTGTCACTTTCCAAATAACAGTCCTTCATTTCACTAATGCACTGTTAGAAATGCATATCACCTATTGTCCACCATACACCAAATAAGCCATGAACTAATTTAATCCTGAAAACTGTTACGGTAATGATAAACATTTTACAGAAGTTCCTTGCCAACCAATAATGGTTACGTTCCTGAAAAATGCCATGGTTGGCAAAAACATGATTGGCAAGGTACAGGGCTGACTGGAAACTGGGGGTTAGGAGAAGCAACCCTTGATATACATATTTTCAGCCCAATACTGAACACTTCAGGGTTAAAAACAAGCATGCTATACCTTGAAAACAATGCGCTTATTCATTATAATTAATACCAGTTCAAAGAACTGATGTACAAAACCATAAGGTAATAATAAAATGGCATTATGTTACTACTGATGCTGTTCCTCTGCATTCCCACAAAGCAATCAGCCAGCTGTGCTGCACAAAAAGGCTACCTCGATGCTTCCCCTTGCAACACCACCTGGTTATGACACTCCTCCTGTCTCTCCCTTGAAATGGTGGGCCACAAGGAGCCTGCAATCACATATCATTTGCCTTATGCTTGAATCAAATTTGATAGTACTATGAAAAACCATGGACACTCAAAACTTTATGTCATACTTAGAAAAAAAGTATGTCATACCACCGTATATACTCAAAATTATGGTTGGCAAAACGATGGTAGGCAAGGGGTCTCTGTACATTCTACCTGCCTTTCCCTCCTTCATTAGGCAGCATCATGTACAGATGAACAATAGTTTTACTCATATCCAGTCTCTAGTTGTCATATGTATTGTACCAAACCTGTGTCTACCAACCACAACTAAACCCCATATAATACTCCACAGTTTAACTCAGCCAATTAATATACAAGAACCTCTCAATTCTTGTGATAGTTACATACTTGAAAATGGTCGCATGAATAAAAAAACAATTAAATCAAATAATTCAAGTAATGGAGATTAAGGAGTTTCATTATTAATGAGATGGCACCAAATATCATATTAATGAAAAACTACAGTATATATGTACTAAGAATGATAAAATACTATAACATATCCTAACAATCCTCTGATCTCTCCCTAGAAATGGTGGGCCACAAGCAGCCTGCAATCACATGTCACTCGCCCCATGCTTGAATTACATTTTGATGGTGCTGTGAAAAACATGGACACTTAAAACTTTATGTCACATTTAGCAACAAAGTATACATTATTCTACCATTTACACCCATAACCATGGCTGGCAAAACCATGGTCCTAACTGCCTTTCCCTCCTTCATTAGGCAGCATCATGTACAGATGAACAATGATCTCCCTTACTCATATCCAATCTCTAGTTGTCATATGTATCATACCAAACCTGTGTCTACCATCCACAATTAAACTCCACATAATACTCCACTGTTTAACTCAGCCACTTTATATAAAGGGACCTCTCAATTTACGTGATAGTTACATTCTTGAAAATGGTTCCATGAATCAAAAACAAAGTAAATTAAATAATGCAAGTAATGGAGATTAAGGGGTTTCATTATTAATATGACAGCATCAAATACCATCCAAATGAAAAACTAAAGTATATACTTACCAACAACAATAAAGAACTATAACATACATTCAATCAATTCTACCCATAATCGAACTTTGAGAATACAAGGTCTTGAATGGAATGATTAATGTTACACTCTTGGTACTCTTCGTGATCTTCCCTGCACTACCATGAATGGTCCATGGAGTAGATTCACTAAGTCCAAGGGCATGCTTAATATCAGCTGTTCATTCACCTCTCTCAAAACATTTGAGTACATCCATTACAACCTCAATGGTGATGGCCTTACACTTCTTTGTACCACTGGCACCAAGAGAACTCAAAAGACACTTTGGTCGCATAATGCAAGCTGCTGCGTCACATGATTCTTGTGTGGCCATCGAAAACTCAAGGGTGTGCCGTTTTGAGAACTGCTTCTTTCCCTACACGTTGAAGCTTTGGAACTCTCTTCCTTCTCATGTCTTTCCCAATAACTATGACCTGGCTCATTTCAAGAGATGTTTTTTTACTTTCTCAAAAATTTATAAATACTTTCCCTGTCTGTTTTTCCCCCTTTCTCAATTTTCTATATTTCAATTAGGGCCCAGCCTTGATGTGGACTTTTGTTCGTGACTGGAGCCTTTAAAAAAAAAAAAAAAAAAAAAAAAATTTCGTGACTGGAGCCTTAAAAAAAAAATCATATTTAACAAAAAACCTTCTGAGGTTTATTCACTTCATATTTCATTCATTATTTGTAATAAGGTTCACTTTCTTGGATTCTACTTTTTCTGAAGTAATGCAGCTCATTCCTGAAAAGATACTATAATGCCCTTAAAATAATTTTTCTGATTTTCTACAATAATTCTGGGTACAATCATGAAAGGCATTTGAGTGATCAGGATAGTATACAGTGTCCACAAAAAAACTTGTCTGCCTGTCCATATACTTTCAAAGGCAATGTTCCATGTACATTCTATTACTGTCATCTCTCTTATGGTCTTGATTATCACCTGGAGATGTCTGGGTATGGAAGTGGCAAGGTTTCTTAAGTATTCTACATCCATGTATGGCTCCATAGGGTCTAGGTCTCTTGAATGAAGTAAGGCACTGTTTGTGGTGTTGCAGAAAGCAGCCACCTGATCATGCATTCTGAGCACCCAGTGCATATAGAAATCTCATGCGTACCCTCCTTTTCTTGCTTCCAAGAGAGAATTCGGGCTTTTTCCTCCACAGAAATGTAGGAGCCAACCATCTTAAAGCACAGGTGGAAAAAATGCAGCACCCATTGGTGAAATTCATAAAATGAACTGGCAGCCTGGAAAAGTAAAGAAAGAACATTGTCCCCTCAAGATGGCCTGAGGCACACTGAGGTGAGGTTAATGGTACTTGCACCATTACAAGCACTAGTCTCAAAGACTAGATGTATGATGATTTCACACTGAGAGCATCACATGCTTGCACTCATAAATCTTAGCTGTGTATTGCTTCTGAAAATACATGAGGGTAGAAAATGTTTTCCGCAGACACTATATCATGTGTTTATAAGTGGAAAAACGTTATCATACCCATCTCTGTATCCTAGTCTAAGTTCATCTATTCATACTATTCATGGGGTACTAATTTGTACGTCTATTTTGCCAAGTTTTGATTGTTTACTGACTGACATTAAGAGTACCTGACATCGAGTGGAGCGTATAAAATGCTGCAACTGTTGTCTCACTGAAGTTCGTGATCTTAGGGCAATACCATCCGAGGAAGTTGAGTCAAGACTAAGAGTGTCCTGTAGTCCCTGAGGAGGTTCATCATCAGTTCCTTCTCCACATTCTAACTCACTTTTGTTTCTTTCCATGATTTTTTCCTGAAATAAGAAAAAAATTACAGTTCATTCTTTATTTCTGTTGTTTTAAACCAAGCACTTCATGCATAAATAGTAAAAGCTATGTATAATATGTTGCATGGAGTAACACAGCTACAGTTAAAGGATATGTTTCACAGAATCTAAATGAAAACCTGGGGGATTAAATCCACTGAAGAAGCCATAATAAATATGTTTTTCATAAGACAAACTTTGATACGTAAGAATAAGATATGTAATCTGCTTCATTTGTCAACATTTAATGAGGATTTATCAGCTTTTATGATAACAATATGTAGGTTATCATATAGTCCAAGACTTTACTTGTATGTGAGAAAGCATAAAGGATAAAAGCTGATATGATGAGAAAAGTATACAACTCTATCAACTCTTGCAAAATGTAAGACATCCACGGCAACCATTTTTATCAAAATTGCATTACTAATACTTATGCATCTATCATCTGATAAATTACCTTCTCTGAGCGTAAAATATTCTAAAAGCATCAATAACGTACACAGACTAGAAGGGTATGCTATGGAACACTTGTGTCCCCTCTAGTGAAAAATAATAATCTGAAATGAAATAGAAAAAGGAAATAGTATTGTTTGGGAAATACTAATAACTTTTTAATTATATTTCAAAGCCAAAGATGCAATTTCCTTCATATTAGGAGCCAAGTTCTAATTAAGTTAAACCCAAGGGGGTGGTGGGTGAGGGTTGCTCAGGTAAAATACACACAAGTTATAGGTCTTAAGCCATTATATCTTACACTATTCAGTTTCTTAGATGCAAGGAAAAGGCTTAATGAGTATATGATTTTGACTTTTCAATTCAAGAACACGGTTAAGTTCCATGTTAATGTGTAACGCCAATAAATGAAAGCCAACAACAAACTTCAATAGTGAGGTGTAATATCAAGGAAATGCATTTACTTATTAACTTATAATGATAAACAGTTGAATCTACTTATTTCACTCTGCCGAACAAATTCTGCTAGGCACTTTTAATATCTAAAGTAATTTTCTAATTCTGGATAAGTTTCGTGAGAAAAATGAACAATTAAAAGAAACCTAATCTAACGCAACAATGTAGTCAAACGAATTCAAATGCAGGGAATTCATTCAACAAAGTTAAACAATCCAATACATTATTACTCTAGTTAAAAAGCCAATAAAGAATAGCGCACTTTTGCATTGCAATCACCTAAGTAAATGTCCCAACCACTCACAAGATAATTGCTATAATTACCGTGGATGAGCTTTCGTTATGCAGTGAAAGGCATTCAGTCACACAAAGTATTATTTCAAAACATGTACTAAACAACACTGCGACTGTACTTCAGCACCTATAATTAACTGTCTTATTGTGTACCTGCGTACTTTAATATTTACCTCCAATATACACTTCAGCTCTTACGTATCTTTGATGTATGAAGAACTATTGGAGAATATATATCTTTTGGCACTTAAAGGATATGTGGAAAAATTCCCTTGAAATAATTCAACCTAACCTTCTAAGCAATATCTATAATAAAAGATTTTCCGTTGTTCATGTTTTAATGTATATGAATGTATCAATGACCACACTTATCATGTTAAGAGAATGTCTATCCGCAAGTTTTTTTTTTCTCTCTCTCATTCTTATAAGAACGAAACTTAAGACGTCATAATATACATGAGATGTTTATAAACAAGACGGTGGTTGCCTAGCAGTGTGTAATAAAGGATCACATTTACAGAAAACCTATTATTCTTATTTGGCTAATGAATTAAATCTCTTTTCCAATTCTATCCTTTGCATTTTATTTATTCCTTTCTAAGTTTTTACATACAGAATATGTAAATTACATCAAGGGTTTCTAACAGGTGGACTTTCAACTGGTTTGACAACTTATCTGTCGAGTCACTCGTTAGAGTATGTACGTGTCTGAGGTATAGTATTATATCTCAGAAAGTTAAGTCAGTTCAAAAGATGTCTGCACATTATATATATATATATATATATATATATATATATATATATATATATATATATATATATGTGTGTGTGTGTGTGTGTGTACTCATTTATAATTCAGCCCAGTCTGTTGTTCCATTTTTTTTTTCATTTCTTTATACCGTTTTCAGGTGCTCTTTGTAATTTCTTAAGCAGCATGTTCCAACTTTGATTAAAGAACAGTTTATCATGTTTAGTTCCAGTCCAAGCTTTCACTGGGTGAAGCAGGAACATATAGCCTCTGATAATAAATTATGCACATATTCGACCCATGCCCAGTGTTTTATATTTTCATTTTGCACAGTAAGTAGTATCAATTCAAACCACCTACATGCACAAAATGCTTCCTATACATCCAGTCCTCAGTTATGCCCATCATATCATCTCTCAAAATTTCCTTAGCTTTAATTACTTCCCTTACTGCATCTATCCATTTCTATGTGTCTCTGTACCTTACATTTCTAACTGTTTTACTGTATGTCACCTTGAATAACCTATCATCTGTGGTATCTGTGTTATACATAAAATTATCATCCAAAAAGACTTTCAGCTGTGCACAATCCTTCTTCCCATCCTAAACTCAATTGGCTCTTTACAAATAGGAGGTTTGCTTATGCTTTTAACATTAAAAACTAATCTTACATATTAAATAATATTTTGGGTATGCCCCTAATATATCCTCATTTTCTGCCACTTGCGACAGTGAATTTTTTCCCCTACTACATTGCTATAGAATCATTCATTTGTACACTGCCTTGAATCATGAGATCAGACATACATTTACCTTCACATATCCAACCATTAGAGGTGACTTATCTATGGAGCAAATGGAGCTGCAACCCCTGACCCACCATAGAGCATAGGCCTACCTCACAGATGTAGGTAAAAAAAAAAAAAAAGGCCTTCCAATTATGTTGAATGAAACAGATGAGAGGGAAAACAGGACAAGAAAAAAGTTTTAATTAGCCTAAAGTTAATGGCAATGCAAGAAAGATTGGGGGATTAACTCTCAGGAGGCACTTCCTAGGGGTAGACATTTGAGGAACTATAATTTGTGACTAGAGCCTATCCAGCAGCAACCAATGTGTCATTTTTTGTGTGTAAGAAAAGTGTTTAGTAAAGCTATAATCCACAGTAGTAGGATCATACATAGTTACAGGCCCGTTAGGAACTTGATCTGGCTCTGCCAATGATGTTTACGAAACCCTTGCAGTCGGAATAAGTACAAATCATTCCTTTTGCAAATTGAATGCATAACAGTATATCGTTTTATGGATGTCTTTGCACTTCTGTAATTTAATTTGTAATTATGTAGTTTGCTTGTTGAATGAGATTCTGAAATACAGTACATTGTTTAATTTGGATTGTAGCTTATCAAAGAAGTTATGATATTTGATATATTCCTTTGGCATAGCATGCGAAGGTGGAGTTTACAACGATTCTGGTCCTGGCTTCTGTCACAGTTGGGCTTTACACGTGTCAGTCCAGTGGACTGCCAGATTCTTGAAACAGCTTCAGCCTTACAACAGGTATTTCCTTAGATTAACGATTTTTTGTCTGTAATATTGTTTATCATTCTGTAATCATGTTATTTGCATCTTGCTTTAGTAGATTAATTTAAAGGATGAAGTTATAATGGTACAGAGGCATAAATATTATGAATAATTGAACAAATATTCAGTTGGTTTTACAAAAGAAATCATTACAAAATGTACTGAACTTTTTAAAAAGCTACTTGCATTTATGTTAAGAAAGAAACAGTGGATTTTACCTGTCATACATAAGAAACATTGCTTTTTATCCCCAAAATTTATTCTAAAAGGGATATTTACTAAATTTGATTTGATGATGTAAGCCTTTGCAGTAATTATCATAATTTAATGCTGTGTTATCTCACTGCATGTGTTAAAAGATCTTAATTGCCTCAGATGGCCTGAAAATACACAGTGATTTTCATAAGTATATAGTACTATCTCTAATATAGTATTTCATAAGTTTAAACTGTGTAGCCCAGTGATGTTCTGAACATTTAACCCTTTTGGTGTACATTTGAATTTTTCAATCTCCCAAAATGTACGAAAATGTTTTTTATGAAAAGGTGCATAAAAAAAGTAAAGACATTTTTCCATAAAAATTATCTACCAGATTGGTCATACATTGCACACAAATTACATAAACTTCTTTTATTCTTTTCTTTTATCTTTTAAGTTGATATTGTGGGTAGGGGACTCAGAGAGTCAGTAGGGAGGTGCACAGCTGCCAACTGTGGTCACTTACATATTACCAAGGCCTCCAGGCAGCTCCAACGACTTATCCTTTGTTTGGGTTGCCAGTTATGGCCAGCCAACAGAGCCCACTATATGCATAAAATTCAACTTGCAGCAAGAAATTACTAATGTAGCTTGGTGTTTGACCCACCTACATAACAGTAGACTGGTATCCATATCACGGAAATGGTTGAACATCCTCAGTTTATTTTCTCCCCACATTTTGCATACCTGTGTGCCATCATCACTGTTCCAAGCTCTGGATATTTATAGAATTTATCTAGCTCTGTTATTGGGTCCCTTAAAAGAATAATGAAGGGTTGAGGAATAAGTATGGAAATGAAAAAAGGATTAAGGGAAAGCATAGTTCTCCCAACCCTGACCTGTGCTGGCAAAAAATGGATATGAGTTTAGTCAAAGAGGTCAAGGATCTAGGCTGTTGAAATGAGCTGTTTGAGAGGGGCATGTGGTATGACTAGATGGAATGAAGAAAGTAGTGAGGGGTGTAAGAAAATTTGGTATGACAGACAATGCAAAGGGAATTACTTTTGTAGTGGTAGAGTAGGTGAAACTTAATACTTTAAGGTAGTTTGGGCACATAGAAAGAATGCAGGACTGGTAATTTATAGGAAAGTGTATGATAATACAATTAAAATGGTTGGTGTGAGAGGAAGACCACCTGTGACTTGGGGAAATACAGTGGAAGAGTACTGGAAGGAGAGAAATGGGGGAAGAGAGCATGGAATGGTTTATGTGAGGGAGGCATGTAAGGACAAGGAAAAGTGCATCAGAGATATAGAGAGATAGATACACATTTCTATTTGTAGTAGTTGTTCAATACACTTAGGAGTTCCTGTGCTGTGGAATACCTCTGTTGTTAACGTTACTGTATTTCACTGATAGTTATGCTAAACCTTAGGAACAGGAAAATATGGTTTGATCAGAGTGCCAATTTTGTACTTCATTTTCAAAGTAAGTTTCTGCACCTTTAGGTTCTTAAAAGTTAACTGTTTAGTGTTTGATTTTTTTCATTTTCATCATGATAATCACAAAGTTGCACAGTTTTATGCGACTTTATTTTTTCTACTGATGTAGGTCTTTTGTTCTAGGAATTTTTCTTCGTGTTTACTTGCTTGAGGTTCCACAGCATCCTAATTAGAAATCTATTTTGCACCTAGGAAGCAGGATTTAAAGAATTAACAACTAATTTGTAACTTTAAAAGACAGGCACAATATTCAGAGACAACAAAATTCTAGTATGAAATATAGATGAGTTGCAATTGCAAAATACATTTTTATGAGTTACAGTTTCAAAATACAGTTCTACATTTTTGAAGTTATTTTTTCTTCATTTTATTCAGCTGAATTGGCTGCAGATTGGAACCATGTCTGTTACAGATCATTATTAATTTTTGTTGAAATATTAAGTATATTCAAGGATACTTAAGGTAAGGTTTGCTTTCCCTAGATTATTTTTTTTCATTTCCACTTTATACAACTTGTATAAGGTTGATTGAGATTTATTATTTACATTACATTGACTAACTGCATGATTGTGATAACTATAGATGCAGTACTGAAATTTGTAGTTAGATTTTTTTATCTTGTATACTTCATACATTTTCAGAAAGAAGATGAATGTATTGGAGAGGCAGAAACTGTTGAAGCAAGTAAGTTGTAAATAATTATAAGCAGAGATATTATATTCAGTTTTGTATAATATGGATTATTTCTCATACATTACAGAACCATTGCTATGAGAAAATTTTTGTTACTAGTGTAAAATTCATTTGTTGTGTTGTGATATAACAAATTAACAGTATCCCATAGAACAATATTTATATATTTTTTCTGCACCATCTTTTAGTAGACTTAAGTTTCACATCTGATTATGAAAAAATAGTGAACCTAAAGAATTGAATAGACTGTATAAAAAAGTAAAAAGGAATAAAAACACCTGTTTTAACCTAAATTTAGGTGTTGGTCAGGTTATGTGAATTTTTTTTAAAGAGATAATGAATGGAGTGATGAAGATGTCTTGGATAATTTCCCTTATTTTTAGAGTAACAGAAGCTCCAACTCACTGCCTCTTCCTCGAAGTCGGTTAATCAGAAACAGGATTAATAATAAAGATATCTTTACATTATTGGTTCTAGAGGATCTAACTCTACGAACTTTTTGAATAGCTTCATGTGGAAAGGGGGAGTCACAAAATGTAGATGATTGGAATAATTCCTTGCAATCACTGTTCTCAAGGGAAGCCATAGCCTGTCATCTATGCTGTTGCTAAAGTATCAAAGACTGCATAAGAACTTCTTCACAAAGGACTGAGTTATTTCAAAGCATGCAGTATGACTCTTCCAATGAGCTCCAGTTTAATTGAATGTTCAGTCAAAAAGGCATAGCATTCACATAAGGCAGCAATATCTGAAGAAAGATTAAGTAGACTGTCATGTATGTTACACATGGTGATGAATTAATTCACAGCTGAGTTAAGTGACTCCAAATTTTGTTAACCTAAGCAATGCTAGGTAAAGTACTTTTCAACCACAAAAAATGAGAGCCTGTCCTTCTCTAGCTCTGGAATAGCTCTCAAGAAATTTAAGTCAGATTATAGCATTCTCATTTGCAAAGGTAGCTTTAAAACATGTCAAAAATGTAATCAGATTTTAACATTTTATGGGACCATTGAACTTGACAGGATTCACTAGAAATTTCTCCATATGAAGTAGGCAACCAGAAAGGTTGAAGAATAGCTTTTGCCTTTTCCCAAAGGCAGATTTGGCAGCTTGGGTTGTCGGTTATATTCTCAAAGCAAAAATCAAGCTGAGGTCATTGGGATAGAACCCAGATGACAGAGACCTAATATGTTGATGTTCATGCCTGGGATAGAAACCAAGGGTTGAAGCAGCATCTCTGCAGTGCAATAATCAATAATGCCTTACTGTTCTAGTCCCTTCCTCTAAAATAATTTCCTCTATAAGGGGCCCAACTTAAAAAGCCTCAAGAACCTGTATCATTAAACATACAAATATCTAAAGTACAGAAAAACAGATGAAAGAGGTGGGAACTGCAGGAGTGACATAAATATGTTGTTTAAAACCTCTACTTCTCTCCCTTTTCTCAGAAACCTCCTGCCACTTATGCCTTTATAAAAAACAATTATATGAAACAATCAGACTTGCAAACAAGATTTTTCCATTCAAAATAGCAAACACCCATAAGTGGATATGTAAGAAATTAAGATTTATAGGAACCTGATGGAGGTAAGATTGGGTGGAGAGAGAGGTGTGGCCACAAAGAGAATCTTCAGTTAACTAAAATAAATGGGCTAACATTTGCTTTCTTCCACAATTACCAAATTTATTTATTAGCCAAAGATGATTTAATGAAACCATACAACATTTACAACTTCAACACTGATAATAAGAAATAAAATGGGGAAATACTAATCTTAAAAAGAGCTAGTAGTCCTGTTTGAAGAAGCATAGTTTACATGCCAAGACCAAGGACAGCAGAGATTGGTATGGTCGAGAACCACATGATGGTAGGTGCTCATTGACAGAGGCAACTTGAACCGAGGAAATGGCCATGTTCAAATGATAAGTCAGTCCATGAAGTATGATGGAACTGGGGTTCATGCCAATTACTAGGGGTTGAAATGATCAGACCCCAATCTTATACACAGGAGTATTTCATTTTTTCATGAACAGACCACTGGATAGTAGATAATTTTCTCCTAAATCCTCATAATTTTTTAGTGTTTTTGTAATAAATGTCACTTTCCTGTCATTTTCTTTGTTCTTATATCATGAGATCCTTTCTTCTGTTGATTAAAAAAATAGAACACAGGAAGCCATTTGTTGCGAGTGGTTACCATGTTTTGAATACTATATGCTTACTTCATGACCAGTACAGTTAGTTTATCTGCATTCATTTGCTTATTAAACAAACAAAAGTGCTTAGAGTCCTCTGTTAAACTATATCAGGCACATCTATATAAGAAAAAAAAGATTTGGGAGGTATAGAAAGGATTTTTTAGCCGTAGGAAGGATTCAGGAGGCAGAGAAAGGATTGTAAAAGCAAAGAAAAGGATTTGGGAGGTATAAAAAGGATTTTGTAGGTGTAAGAAGGATTCAGGAAACTTATGCTTAGTTACATCCACTTTGTATTTACTTAGTAAATTTTTCAGGATTTGGAAAACGCCATGAGCTCATCATGTTGTTATTCCTGGGATTTGCTGGTGTTTATGCCATGCGAGTTAATTTGTCTGTTGCCATTGTTGCTATGGTGATACCCCATCCTAACAGTCACACAGAAAGTAAGCAAGCTGATGATATTTGTCCACTAACTGTGTATCAGCAGGGAAGTAATGTCTCATCAGAAAACGTAAGTATCTCTTGATTTGATTTAGATAAAATTAATTTAGAGATATTTTGCTTATTTTTTTCTGATTAGAGAAAGTAGGTATTAAAAACTGTTTATCTGAGTTATCATAAAAATGTTAGTATTTTTCTTCAGATATTTTTGATAACCTGTTCAGTCTTTCAAGAATTCACACATCTTTTATTTATCTCATTCATGAGGTAGTGGTTAGCATCACTGATTACGAATCATGGAAAGACCAGCAAAGGTTCAAATCCTTGATGGGGCACTTAACTCACAACCAACCCAAAAGTTCATGCTACTCTTGAAAATGACTGATTAATGGTTACCTGGCATAGGCAGCTCTTTCTCTAACCCTCTTCAACATCTTACATGACCTCTCATCACTTCCTGCAGACCATATTGTGGAAGTTCTCTCATATGCAGATGACTTCACAATCACATCTCAGCTACTGACACTACTTAAGGAACAACAAACATGCAACTATACATCATGAAACTAGATCACTGGCTCACTCAAAATAGAATATGTGCATCACTACAGAATTCAACTATTGCCCTATTAATCTCACAGACATGAATCCAAACTGCACACTTCTATCACATTGAATTGTGAGTCACTCTCACTCAACAAAGCTCCAGCCATGCTGGGAATGATATATGACACACACACATCACATTTACTTCCCATACCACAGATATAACACAAAGGCCATAAACAAACTAAACATCCTCAGAATGCTTACTTGTACCAGGTTTGGACAAAAAAAAAGACCTGAAAGTATCCTCAACAAAAAATTCATCTGCTCCACTATATGCTACCTCATCTGTCTGGTCATCCACCCAGTCAAAAGTGAATATGATAAAACTGTAAACCACAATACAAACTACACAGAAAAATCAATAGGTTCTTAGCAACCACAGGCCTTTAACACCCATACAATGAAAATTATACTTCCAGTATAATCTCCCTTCATTGTGCCTGGCTCTCAGTTCTTTGCAACAACACTAGACCCCTCCCATCTAAACCACTCTATAACCAGCCATCAGCCCCCCAAGGAGAAAAAAAAAAATTACTACTGCTATGGAGTACGACAACCGACTGTAAGTATAACATATATTCTGTATATGCAGTAAGAGCGTTATTCATATATGTACACATGAAAAGAAATATACCGACTCTCCTTACCAAAGACCTCTTCATCAGCTTTAAGATGTTCTGGTATTGCCTAAGGAAACAGAATCAGCCACTAAAGCTGTGCATCTGTGATATAAAAGTATTAAGACTACTAAAAGAATCAGTTTTGTTTTATTGTTATTAATATGCAACTCCTGTTATAAACTGTAGTTTCCTATCAGAAAATTAATTTGCCCACTAGCTACACTGGAGTGAAGACATTTTATGTGATTTATTTCTTATGATGTAAGTAGAGGGTAATGTATTGTTTTTTCTACAAAATACTGTATCTTTCCGAAAATTTTGTGGTGTGTTTTATTTAAGTGTATTCTATCTCTAACAGTGCATAATGAGGCTCAAATTAATAACTGAGATGATCTAGTAATATTTTGTGTGGGCCATATTACTTTAAATGTGGAAAGAATATTTGTATGTTTAGAGATTGATTGTTTTTTCTTTGCAAACATTCTCTCATTATACAGTGGAATGATCAATGAATTCACCAAGTCTGTATGCACACATTATTTTTAATCTCTTGTCAACTGACAATTAACTAAAGAAATTCCTTCACAGAGAGGAGACTTTAATTGGGATGAACGAACCCAGGGAATGTTACTTGGGAGCTTCTTTTATGGCTACCTTTTGACCAACTACTTGGGTGGGCGACTGGCTGACAAATTAGGAGGACGTCTAATCTATGGTGTTGGAGTGATACTCACAGCATTGCTTACTCTGATTTCACCTCTGGCAGCCAGACATTCTATTTTTGCATTTGTCATCATACGCATATTGGAAGGAATGACTGAGGTACATTTTGTTATAAACATTTTGAGGAAATTTTGATATTTACATCTGAGTTAAATTCTTTCCATCATTCCACCTCCTTTTCCTTGTTTCTTCCACTTCCAACAGGTATAGGTATACCCTCAGCCATTTTATCCTCTCTCATCCTCTCCATATGTCAAATCCTTTTCATCACACCCCCATTAGTTCTTTAATAAAAGCTTCTTTTACTACTACACCCCTCTCTTACCCTGTCATTTCATGTTTGATCAGCCCTCCTCACACCACATTTTATTTCCAATACATCCACCCTCTACTGTACTTGTTTATCTAGGCCTAAGCCTGACATCCATAAAATGCAATTCAAAACTTTGCCCTCACAGGCAATGACTCTTTTTCAACACACTCCACAACATGCCCAGAACCTTAGCCCCCCCTCACCTACCCGATGACTCACTTTAGCTTCCATGACTCCATTCACTGTCATGTCCACTCCTAGGTATGTAAAGCACCCCACTTCCTCCTGTGTCTCTCCATTCAAACCTACACTCCAACTAACCTGTCTCTGTTATATACCAAATAACCTTGCTTTAATTCACATTTATACATTTATTATTACCTTATTATTATTATTATTATTATTAATATTATGCAATCCTAGGAAATTCACGAAAGGGTTCCACAGCTATAACACAAGGACCACTTTTTAGAGGCTCCCTTCGAGGTTGTCTTACACTTGATAGCATGGACTCCTTTAAAGTGAGATGTTCTTTGTTGAGACTACTTTCTTTAGTCAATTAACAGTCATGGAGCCTTGCCAAAGTGACTCTTCACTCACATCCACTCCCTAGCTGTCAGGTATAAAGTACATGGCAGCTAGAGTGTGGATGCATGCAAAGGAGGCCATTGTTTGTTAGTTCCTGGCACTATCTTTCAAAGGCAACAGAAGCAACCTGGTAAAAAAAGGTTATGAATATTAGTATTAAAACTCTGTAACTGATTCAGGAAGACAAAAACTATTAAGCCATGGTTCTTTGGTTTGCATAATGGATCAGAAAGGAGGGGTCACAAGTTCATCCAATTTTCTGTGAAATCAGTTCCCAGAAATGTTACATACCTGGAACATTGTTGGAATGTTTCCATTGCAGTTTGGACAGAAGGGCATGTTAGATATCCAGAAAGCAAAGCATTCTTGGTTTAGATTTCTGGAGTTAGCTTTTATTGTAGTTAGGTATTATAATAACTGGACTCATTCAACTAAGCTTGCAAAGTTTTGAAAGGATGACATGATTTCAACTTCTTTCTAGGGTGTAACCTTCCCTGCCATGAATGTTATGGCTTCATATTGGATTCCTCCCCAGGAACGTGCACGTTCCTTGACACGCATTGTAGGAGGTATGTTTTTATGTTTCATATTTTGTGTGTGTATGAGAAAGTGAGAATTCAGGAGAGTTTCAAAGACTTTGGAGACAGCAAAAGTAGGAGCAATGGGACAATAGTTGGAGGAGTAGAGTGGTCTCCTTTCTTGGGGATGGGCTAAACCAAGACATGCTTCTAAGCAGAAAAAAGTTTTGTGGTTTTTAGACAGAGGTGAAATAGGTAAGCAAGAACTGGAGCTTGCTCAGAGACACACTGCTTTCAAACTCGAGGAGGTATGCCATCTAAGCCATATGTCCTATCCACCTGGAGCTGAGAGTGTACCTGGAAGACCATACACAAGAATACTGTATAGCAGATGGCATAGTTGAGCAAGAGGAAAATAAGGTACCAAAAAACAGCGGCTGTATTAGCTGGAAAGTTAGCAATGGATTGATCAGGTTGGAATAGAGGAAAGGAAAAAGATTTGGTGGTAGAAGTAGTCAAGTAAACACACTTTTTTATGAGGATATGCTTGACTTTACCAAGAACAGCTTTACAGTGATTCCAAACAGAAATGAAAGCAGAATGAGTTTCAGGGGAAGGGAAAAGTTTCATGGCCTGCTACACACCTTCCTTGATAAGACATGCATCAGAAGAGGAATGGGAAAACCACAATTTTGGGGATAAGATAATACCTAATCATGGTTTTCATCAGATGTAAGCATATGTAGCTCAAATATATTGTGATATAAGTAGATATTTCTGGTGTAGTATGACATTATTAGATATATCTTGTTATGGATCAAGTCTAGTATGATGTATAGAGATACAACCTTCAAGATAGACATACAGTTATAGTGTGATGTTAAGAAAGTATAACCTAACCAGTAGTTAGGACTGTATATTACATATTTAAGCTGTTACAGTACTGCAGTTATTTATCACAGCAAACAATAAAGTTCCTTGATGTAATGCCTTCATTTAAACCAAAATCACCTCAACTGATGTTTGCCAGTCCTCTTGCTGAATTGTTTCATGTGTTTTCCTGCTTAAAAATGAAGGAAGAATAGTCCATGATAGATAAACAGATGAGTGATGATATTTTTCCAGGATGCCAGATTGGAACTGTAGTGACTCTGTCAGCAAGTGGATGGCTTACTCAAACAAGTTGGGGTTGGCCATCTATATTTTACATTTTTGGATTGTATGGTCTTGTTTGGGGATGGTTCTGGTTCAGATACGCATATGACTCCCCTGATGACCACCCTACCATCTCTGTTGCTGAAAAGCTGTACATCAAACGTGGCATTGGCGAGCACAGAAGGAATGAGGTTAGTTTTTTCCCCAGCATTTGAAGGATACAAAAAAGGCACTCCTGTTCAATCAAGATAACTAAACTCTGACACAAGAGCCTGTTTTACCCTAAAAGTGTATCACCCTCTTCCCAGGTACTGCAATCCCTTGTAAAGACAAATATAATTTGTAAAATAGATATTTATCAGGTCATTAACCTCATACTGAGAATGTAATGGGATTGCACAAAGCTCATGGCTTATCCATGAACCAGCTGAAAGTGACAGAAGGCTATCCTTTTTATACATCAGGATACTGTAATGATTATGTAGGATATGAGGACTTAGAGCTTAAGGTTTTTCCCAGCTGATTACAGGCCTAATTTTTTTATCACTCAAATATCAGGACTTAACAGATCCAACATGTGATGTGTTAGATTCACCTGAATTGGTAAAGTCATCACTCAGTAATCTTATCCTTTCTCCTCTATCATGGAGGAGGTCTTAACAAGTGTTCACTCCATGCCAGTATTCCCAAGAAAATCATATTTTCCTTTTCCCCGCTGGGATCTGGAGCCCTTAGTTTGGCCAAGTACTGTACATCAAAAGAATAACAAATTTATCCCAAATTTGTTTGGACTTGAGCTCCACTCTCTTTAGGTCTGTTGGCTACATTCAGGGAGCTAATTCCAGTTGCTACTTGACATTTGCTTCCATACCCTTTTCTTTGGAGAAGCATTAGTTAATACTTAACAATTTGACTGAGAAAATGATAACAGCCAGTCATGAAATTCTTTCTTTCAGATTTGAAGGCTGTATATAATGTACATCATAAAGCCAGCATTTTGTAATACCAAAAGGAAAACATAACAGGACCCCCATTAAAGAGGAACCCTAAAAACCGTAAAATGGATTTTAAATTTTATGTTTCTGTGAATTAAGTAAGCTATCACAAAATCTGTCAAGGCTTCTTAGTTTTTCTTCACGTCTCAGAAAATGAAATTACAAACTTCTCACCAACAACCAAATAACACAACTTTACTTTTGCAAGTTTTCCTTAATATTTTAATATCCCTGGTTGCTTCACAAGAGTGGAGAATCAGAATGTTGCCTCAATCTTAACCCTGAGATGGCTTAACTGGTCACAGGGTAAAAAAGTTGCTTGTGTGGCAGAACAGTTTCACTTGCTCTGTGAAAGATTTTCCCTTGTTTCTATTTATCCTTCATTGAGAGCTCTTCTCAGTGTTGGAAGTAATAGGAGGTAACAGGAAGCCAATTAAGATTTAACTTTATACAAAACGTTTATTTTGATATCATTTAATGAAAAAAGTGCTGAATAACCAGTAGAGTCTAGTATTATACAACTCCTCAAATCTAACCAATCTACTCAGAAGTTGTTAGCTCTCTCCCAGCTTTAAGATCAGTGTGAAGTTATACATGGCAGGATATGTTTTACCAAACCCTTAAACATTTACTCTAATTTGTAGAAAATCCTCTTCTTTGCTTTCCCTTTGTTGCTAAAACTTTTAAGATGTTGTTGATCCTTGTGGCAGAAGTGCAAGGAGCTAGCAATTTTGGGATATCTTTACTCAATTCCTGAGGTAGGACAGTACTAATTTAAGACATTTTCCCAGTTTTCTGTAAGGCAGAGCATATATACCATTTCTCAGCCTTTACTGGGTACATAGAAGAGGCCTTTAATTGGTCATATCAAGCTAGAGTTGGATATGGAAGATTCCTGTCCAAACAGCTTCGGAAGTATTTGCCCTGAGAGTATATTACTAACTTGATAGAAAAAGACTAGCTTCCTTAGAGTCAGCAAGTTTCTTCAGAGTTTGACTTAAATGTTGCCTGTTACCTAGCTTCCAACATGAAGCAGTGCATCTTTGAAGAATCCAAAGGTTCTTACTTATGATCCACCTCGATTACATCCTTTAAAATGGAATTGTACATCTCATTTAATGACTGTGTAAAATAGTTGTTTAGAATTGGCAGTTTGTAGTGTCAAGCCTTCACTTTGATAAATGATAGCATCATATATTTTAAAGAAAGAACAATCATTAACTTTGATTTTTCAAATATGGGTTTCATGACTTTGGATGTATTAGTTAAGGACTAAACTTCACTCAGCTCATTTAAGCTGAAAATTGCTTGCTGCTTTCTGTAGAACATCTATATGTAAATACAGATGAATGTAAGTGGTAACAACTGTGATACAGAAGTCATCTTCTACAAGGTTGCATCATCTGCAGTTGGAAAGAATTCAGCATTGCAGGACCATCTCATTCCTATGGAGTCTACCTTAACCTGCTCCCACATGGAGTGCAGCCTTTTAGATGCAAAAGCTCCATAAAAGGGGTTTAGGGCTATGAAATTAACAAAAATTCATTAGAAAATAGGTATTGGACCACATTCCATTACCCCTTATATTATCTTGACTTGTATTTGTAATTCATCTTAGAGACATGTGTGGATACATTGATAGATCAGCTAGTATAAATATTCCCATGATTGCTTTTGTCTTAATGTTTTTATGTCTGTTGAATGCAGAAAATTGATTTCCACTGAAAATGCTGCAATCATGTTGGTATTGCATGGTTTTTATGTTCATGATTTTTTCTACATAAGTAAGATATTTGAGATGTAGATGTGTTTTGGCACTATATTTTAGCTTCATATGATTATTAAACTAATTTTTTTGTTCTTCATTGATAGTGAAATTCTTTTTTTTTGTGTGAAATTTTTTTTTTTTGTGTGTGTGTTTCTATTATGATATTAGTATTGTATTATATGATAAATATTGAAATGCTTTTCACTCTTGTACATTACATCCATTTCAATAACAAGTGTCTTGATGTACCGTGGCGATCAATTTTGACATCAACGCCGTTCTTGGTGGTGATTGTGGCACACATTGGACACAACTGGGGTTTCTACTGTCTGCTTACAGAGCTTCCCACATACCTCAAGAACATCCAGCATTTTGATATGAAGCAGGTATATGTATATGATTGCCTTGGGATGTACACCAATTAATATATTGATTTTTTGGCCACTGTTTGCAGCACTAGTACTTTCTCCAGTACATTGCATAATTTGTTATGAATTTGTCATGAGAATCTCTTATGTTGTATCTTGAAAGTAACTCTTACAGTGCAAATAAACCTATATCTACTTCAGAATGTTTTTGTTTAAGAATTTTCTTATTTCACACATGGTTTCTTCATACCTTTTAACTTTCTGCCTACTACATCTACAGCATCTTACATCTCATTATCACAATTACACATCCCAGTTCTCTTTTCAGTGCTGTACTTTGTTTGGGATAGTTAAAGTAGAGTTTGTGCTATTTTATAGTTAGATTTCTTTCATGTCAAACCTGCTTTTTCTTTTAGACATCATAGATATGTTCAATCTGTCTTTTGTCCAGTTTCAAAACCCATTAATATTTTTGATTACCAGTTTCTTAGTCTGTGATATGCATGAATAAACTTTAAACAAAGCCATATTCATGACACTAGTCTGATAAACAAAGCCAAATGGCTTTCTCCATTTCCCTACTTTTCTATGCTAATTTAGATGCCTTAAATTAAACATCCCACATTTATTGCTTAATCCTTTTTACATTGATATTGCTTGACCATACCTAGCTACATATATTTTGGTAAGTGCTAACAATTGGCATAAGACTATAGTTTTGTTTCTACATTACTTTTACTGTTTTCATTTGTGCCTGAATGTATAAGTATGCATGATTGCTTAATTATTGATTGAAACTATTTTGGTGGGTGTGCAAACACACTGACTGTCTTAAGGTTTAAAAAAGGCATCAATGCTCATATTTTTCTAATTCAGGATTTTGTTGTTATGAATATGTAGATTTCTGGTTAGACTGCTCAAATTATGTCAGATTTTTTTCTTACTGAGAAGTTGATTAGCATTGCTTGGCAGCAAGCCTACCCTTGGAAAATTAACATCCTTCATTCATTTCAGTAATACAGACTCACTCCAGTTATACTGATTTTAAGTTTCTGGTATTCTTGCTATTTTTAATACCTCTGACTCTAACTTTTAGATGCTTATTCCTGTCTTTGTACATTAATCCTTAAATTGCCTATGCTCATGGTTTCCCTTACTTTTCCGGGTGTTGCTTGTGGCTACTTTTCTGGACTTTTCTTTTCCAGTGAATGAAGTCTTGCCCTTTTACATATGGCTCTTTTGAACATGGTCTGGTTACTGTTTACATCTGACTTGGCAGTCAATTCCTCATTCATTAGGGTAAAGATCATAACCTTAACCTTCTTTCAATATTTTTTATGCATTTGTATGTATCTCAACACTTGAAACTTTTTTTTGTGATGCCAGTATTAATCTTATTTCTATTTACTTTTATTCTGTTGACTTATTTATGTGTTCTTTGCAGCTTTTTACTTCTTAACTGGCACTGCCTTCCTCACTGCATTTCTAATGTCCTCAATTTGCTGATGTAGGTAATAGTATATGGATTTCCTTTTTTCATATGACTCATGATTTGGTCCTTCCATGTGATTTTGCTTTCATTTCCCACTTTAGTATAATTTTACAGTGTATGAGGTACTAAAATGCCTGCTATAATGAAAGAGCAATTTATTTTTCTCCTCATTTACTAGTTGCTGACACTGATATGATTTCTAAAGTAGGCTTTATTTCATGATATACTTTTAGTCCACTCAAATGATCTTATCTTTATTTTTCTTTTAACAGCTCCATAACTCCCCATAACTGTTCTCACCTAAATAAAGTGTAGCTAAAGTTCCCTATATATGATTTCTTTTTCAAAGATGATAATTGGGGCCTAAAATAAATCATATATGGCATGAATTCAGCATAAATGCTTCCAGAGAAGCATGTGCTTAGATGTAGACTTTTCTCTTTTCCTCTCCTTTGAAGGGATATGTTTTGAGTTTACATACCTTGAGCTAGAATAGCTTTTGTTTTAAGATGTACTTAGTGAAAGAATATTTATTTCAGGAATGATTTTTTGGGGAGTTGACTTTTCTGTATGTCAGTAATTTTTTTTTTTCTTTAATGATTATCCTCTCAACTTTTATAAGAATCACTCAAATCTGTATCTTCACTTAAGGATTTTCCTTATTCAAAAACTTATAATGATTGAAGGAATCTTCTAGAAGACTGATGGTATTTTTGTACCACTTATTACTTGATTTTCTACTCCCACCTTCAGAGAAATCTTAAATTCATTATCTGTAAAGGAATAGGTAGGTAATAATTGGTACTTAACCACCAAAAAGGGAGGTATGATAATGGTACTACATGCCTGGGTATCAGAAGGGTTAATGACAGCTGCATAGTGAGCCAGCACTTCAATGATTGTCAGGTTGTATTCCTCTAACCCAGGTAGCTATATAACTTTCTGCCTCATCTACACATGGACTACAGGCATTCTGTCCTCAAACAAACAATCTCTCCTTGTAACACAACACTTGACAACACTTATCTCACACAGTTCATTTTTCATAACTACAGAATTTTCCTGCGCTAGCCCTGCCTTTTGCCAAAATGGCAGGAGTAATATACAGAAGTAAAGTAGTAGATAGGAACATTAGACAGGAGTATTAGGTAGAAACATTTGGTAAAAATGATAGGTTGGAATATTAGGTAAAAGTAGTTGGAAGGGTCATTAGGCAGGAGCCTTTGAAAACACTGCACTAGAGTTGCCCTCTGCTAGTGGCCTATTAAGGGTGAGGCACTAAAAGGCAGCACTTGAGTTCACCAGTTATAAAGACTCTTTTGCCATGGCCACCACCTTGAGGAGTTCCCGACTCTTTTGCCGCGGCCACCACCTTGAGGGAGTTCCCAAAGGGAAGAGGTGTCAGGGATGTAGATAAATCTGTATAGAAGTATCATGATTACTATTCCCTAATATGCTCGAGGTGAATAATTTGCTTTTATCTTGCTTCTGTGACTTTATAGTTGTGGGATGTTTATATCTCCTTAATGACATGTGCAGCTCCTTTTTAATGTTTTCTACTCTTATCTGGCTTCCCACTCACATTATTTGCAGTTAGTCATGACAGCACATTAAGCTGAAGGAAATTTCAAAATTCAGTTTTACCTCTCTCTCTCTCGATATTCACTGCTGTAACTTAGCCTTCTTTCCTTTATACCTGTTCTTTTGAGACTTGCATATCAAATTTTCATTACTCAAAATGAAGTGGCATGAATAACTTGTAGCTGGCACTTTTTGTGTTCTTGTGAAAGAGTAAGAGTTAGTTTTGCACCAACTCCATAGTTCTGTCAAACATTTGCATGGTGAGGGTTTTTGTCTTCAATAATGCTGAATATCAAGTATATCATTTTTTTCCATTTATTAATCATTAGTTAGGAGTGTTCAAAATCTCAATTTTCATCTCCCTATATTTGACCTCCTAATGTTATGAGTCAGAACAGTTTAAAAAGTGCTAGTGAAGTAAATTCCATCCTACATTCTCTCAGCAGGTTGTCACTTTGAACTACATAAATCTGAGCACTGAACCTTTTTATAACGTACCCCCCATGCTTGGTGATACCAGTTAGTGCACCTGCATCAACCTGAGTTGGCCATTGACATTTTTTTAAGGGTTGTATCCTATGGTGACATATTTCCCAACGAATGAGTGGTCTTGCACTTATACATCCATTTTGGACAGACATTTAATCACTTAAGAAAATGAATGGCTTTCTTGGGACAAAAATTAATATTGTACCTTGCCTCTTCAGAATGGAGTATTGTCAGCTATGCCATATTTAGTGATGTGGCTATTTAGTCTGGTATATTCATCCATCATGGACCATCTTCTGGAGAGGGGAATTTTCTCAACGAAGCAAATCAGACGGTTTTCCATGGTTGTGGGTGAGCGGCTGCACTGTACTGTATATACAATTTTACTATCAGCCACTTTTCACTGTTGTAGCCTCTGTTGTTTAAGTACTTTTCAAAAATGTTCTTGATCAAAATAATGAAATTAAAAAAAAAATATGTGAACAATTTTGAACAGTTTTAGGTATGGAAATATTAGGTTCATGTTAACCAGACTTCTCATATCTGGAGGCAGAGACTTCTGTCCATAGAAACTTGTGGCCACTCTTAACAAATTTGTTGCACACAAATGGCAACTTCTTAAAAAAAAAAAATACAATAACATTTGAAGCTGGTTTACATATTGTGGATTCTAGTGCAAGTTTATGAGATTGCTAAAGTATATGTACCCATATGTATGTTGTATCTTAGGCAGATGACTTGTAACAAATTAGTGAGTTGGAACCCTTAACACAGAATTCTGATTTATCTTTTTCCTGCATTTTCTATTTCTTGCCAAAACACAGATTCCCAAGCATTTAACAGGTGGACACCAGACTAGTTAACCCCAAGAGAAATTGGTAATGAAGTGATTGCAGTCATCCTCAGTCTAACTTCTGTAAATTCAAATCATAATAGCATAGCTTAACAGTACTGCTACTGATGAGCAATTTCTACTGGTACATCACTTGTAGGAAAATATTGAACAATATTCATTATACAGCATAGTTAGCATTTTGCTTAACATTAGCTTTATCTAAACATTTTCTTTATGCTTATTTGCCATTTCCCACATTAGTGAGGTAGCAACATGAACACAAAAAAGTTACACTACATATGCTAACCTCCACTTTAGCTGTGAGTGCATAAATGCTCCAGAATAAGAACACCACTATCCACAGTCACTTCATATGTCCTGGTTCAGCCCATCGACAGTACATAACCTCCTACGTACAACATCACTACAGTTTGCTCAGTCCCATGCATGCCACACACCCTCTTGCATGTTCTGGCCTTGAATACTCAAAACATCCTCCACTCCATCCTCTTATCTAGTCCATGATCTCTTTCTCCTTCCACTTTTGATGCACATATCCTCTTAATCGGTCTCTTTTCACTAATCCTCTCCATTTCATCATTTAATGAACTGATAAATGATTCTAGTAATTTTTGTTGCAGCAAACTACATTCCTATGGTATCAGTGCTACTTGTCCCTTGGGCAAAATGTGATGGTCAGCTAGCAGTAGTTCTCATTTGTATTGCTGTTGGTGCTACAGGAGCTTCTCTATGTGGAATGCACTGTGCATTCCAGGTAAGTTGGTTTATTCCGTGTTGCCTCTTAAATGATACTGAAAATTATGAACAACAAACAGGTAGATATAAGGCAGAAACAGAAAACAAAAGAAAAGGTGTTTTAAGGATTAATAAAGAAAGGCTTGAGATTCAGAGGAAATTCAGTACTAAACTTAATGTATATAAAAGGACGCTTTGGAAAATTAGTGAAAATTTGACAAGCAGCAGAGAAGGGAATTTTGTGAAATAAATGTAAAGTAGTAGATTGCTACCAAAACCAGGGAATGTACATATGAGAGATGAAAAGAGTAGGCAGAGCAGAGAAAACTATTTATCCTGGGATTAAAAGGATGCAAATTAGGTTATACAAATGAATTTTCAAAACATTAAATATGAAGTGGAGCTAAGGGCAAAAGGAGAGATGAAATATAGAAAAACATCAGGATTAAACCAAGAAACAGGAGAGATTCTGAGGTAGGGTGTGAAAAGTGTTTGTAGTAAGGAAAAGAGCTTGGAATGAGGGTAAAGTACCAAAGGAATGGATAGGCACAACTATTGTAATTTCATTTAGGATTATAAGTATTAAGGATATGTGTAAGAATTGTAAGAAAAGAGATTAGATTAAGATATGAAGCAAGATTATGTAGTAGGGTTGAGACAGACATTTAAGTGATATTGCATTATAGGAGACATGAGGAAATTAGAAATGTGCAGGTGCTGTGGTTGTATGAATCAAATATTTGTTGCAAGAGTGATTGTGAAAAGACTGCTAAGAAATCAAAATATTGTATATGCAGTAGTTTAGAACTTAAGTATATAACAGATTTGAAGGGAATGGAATTTGGGAGTTGATTTTTTTTGGAGGAGAGCTGCACGATAAGTTGGATGTTTTTAAAGGAAATATGGATATGTGTCAGAACATGTGAAAAATAAGTAGGTACCCTGAGGTGTGTTATATCTTTATCATTACTTAATGTCTTTAGATGAACCTATGAAAGTAGGTACCCTGAGGTGTGTTATATCTTTATCATTACTTAATGTCTTTAGATGAACCTATGAAATTATTGACAAGAAATGTAAGTAATGGAATAATGTTGGAGAAGGATGGAAGGCTTTATGCAAATGATACTGTGTTAATAGAGGACAGGAGAGAGGAAATGCACATAATTGTGACAGAACCTGGAATTTTTGTATGAGGAAGATACAACTGAATAATGTAATAAAGCAATATGACTTCTTTTTAAGAAATGAATGCTGAACTTGTGAAAATGTATATCTCTATACATGAGCTGTATGAGTTAAGTGTTGTCAAGTGTTACATACGACAAGGAGAGATTGTATGTATGTGGACAGAATGCCAGTAGTCCAAATGTTAGTGTGGCAGAAAGAAAATTCTTTTCTGACTTTCATTAAGCAATTTACTGTCTCTTATGTAGTGATGCTTATGTCTCTGTCAAATGCATAGCAGAGGTTACTGTTATGGAAATGGAAGCATTTATCCCCTCTTCCTCCTAGACAACCTCTTCTTCCAATCCATGGCTCAAATGTAGCTACTCTGAGGCCAATCAGGTAAGGGATCAGTTATATTAGACTTGGAAAAAACTCTGCTCTGACTCCCACTTAGCATTTATCACTGCCCGTAATCACTGTAAGTACATTATTCATGAGGCAAAGCATTCCTTTATTCAAAAAAGTATGATAACTTCTTGTCATTCACTGACAGGTCTTTCAGGATATTAGCTAAAAGCATTGTTAACAATTTCTGTGGCTCTACCTTGCCTTCACTTTTCTGTTTTGACGATACTAAGGCTATTTCTCCCATACACAAAACAACCATTTTTGGTTCCTTTTTCTCCTCTAACCCTACCTTGGATGACTTTAACTTTCCTTCGCCCCCTAATGCTCTTTTTACTAATCCTGTTATCCTTCCCATAATCTCTATTCCTACTGTCTGAAAAGCACTTCTCTCTCTCTAGACAAAAGCAATGCTTATAGTCCTGATGGCATACATCCCCACGTCCCAAGTGTGCCTCTGATCTTGCACCTGGGCTTGCTCATCTGTTTAGTTGCTGTTTAAACACCAAAACTTTTCCTTCTTGGAAGAATGCAGTGGTACATATGTGCCTTAAAAGAGTGACTATTCTAATCCCTCTATCGTCCTATTGCTTTGACTGCTGTTTCCAGAGTCTTTGAATCCCTTCTCAACCCCCATATCCTCAGACATCTTGAATTTCACAGTCTTCTCTCTGATCACCAGTACGGCTTCCATAAGGCAAGATCCACCAGTGTTATTCTTTCCTATCTTACTAATGTTTGGTCATCATCCCTGAAAGATTTTGGGAATCCAGTGTAGTTGCCCTTAATAACTCCAAAGCTTTTGACAAGGTGTGGCATTGGGGTCTCATGCCTGAGCTCCCCTCCTTCACTTGGATCAGTCTCTTCCAGTGTTATTCTTTCCTATCTTACTAATGTCTGGTCATCATCCCTGAAAGTTTTTGGGGAATGCTGTGTAGTTGCCCTTAATAACTCCAAAGCTTTTGACAAGGTGTGGCATTGGGGTCTCATGTCTGAGCTCCCCTCCTTCACTTGGATCAGTCTCTCCCCCTTTCTCCATCAACAACAGTGTCCATCTAGGTTCTGTTCTGTCTCCTACACTTTTTCTACTTTTTATCAATGATTTCCTTTCTTCTACAAAGCAACCAAATGCACTTATACAGAGACAACACTGCATTCCTCCACATCCTTCAATTCTCCTCCCTCTTGTCTAACTCGATCAGCATCTTGTCTTGCCACAACTTCCATAATAAGCTGACTTGGACAGGATATCTCAGTGGGGTATGAATGTGATGGGACCAAAGGGTGATGAATTGAAACTGTAAGTTCTTGACACTCCCATTTATTACAATATACAGATAGACTAACGTGAGAGCATCGGATTGGATCAGTGCCCGTCACTCCTCAGCGGGTACTGAAAGCCTATGCCACGCTCATGCATGGCGGGAAGGCAGCAACGTTGCCACGGTACAATGTAACTTTGAAATCCAGCCAGCAGTCTTACAATGTGCAGCACCGATATTTGAAATCTACACAGGGTAGACAAAATCTGGTCAAGTTTAATGCCTCCACGGCCCAGTTTCTACCCATCTCTGAAAATTCCTCAGACCTTTCCTCTCTCCTTTGACAGTTCTGTAATTCCACCTCTTGACCAGGTTTCCACTCTATCTTGGAAACCCCATATTAAGGAAACTGGGAGTCCTGTTTAGATGTCAAAATTTCTTTTCTTCCAAACAGTTGCTCACTTTATACAAAGGACTGATCCATCCTTGTATGGAGTACTGTTCTCACATCTAGAGTGGGTCTACCTCTGCATCCTTACTTAATATAGTTGAGTGGAAAGCTGTTGGACTTATAAACTTTCCTAGGCTAACTTCAAAACTTAACTCGCTTGCCCTACACTGCAAAGTTGGTTAATTTTTCCTCTTCTATAAGTATTACTTTGGTTACTGCTCCCAAGGGCTCACTACTTGTGTGCCCCAACCACTAGTTAGACCAAGCAAAACTTGGCAAGCTACTGCATCACATGATTACTGCATGGCCAATGGTAACTCAAGATTGAGCCATAATAATAACTGCTTCTTTCCCCACTCTTCAGAGTTTTGGAACTCTACCCTCTCATGTCTTTCCCAATAACTATGACCTAGCACATTTTAAACAACAGTTTTTTCACTTCCTCCAAACTTTTACAAATACTTTCTCTTGTCTCTTCTTTTTCCCTTTCATTAGCCTATCCATATTTCAATCAAGGCCTAGACTTGATGTGGAATTTTGTCCATGACTGGAGCCTCCAACAGGGGGGGAAAAAAAAAATCGTCTTAAAGAAATAAATATCTTCCCCATGCATGCCAGTCATTCTCCCTTACAACCATTTTTAAGGTGGCTAGTTTAATATTCTAGTTATATTTATGTTATTTACCACCAATATTGTGGTTGAGTATGGTGCAAGAGTACGAGACCTAGGTCAAGAAAAAAGCAAAACCCTCAGTATCACCTCCACAAGCACATGCCAGTCATTCTCCCTCACCACTGATTTTTGGTAAGGATCATGTAATATTGCTAAATATAGTTATGCCTTTGTATGAAACAAGATTAAAGAGTGTAAGCCACAGAAGAAGAGAAAGAGACAACAACTCCATTCCTTCTATCTACAATTATAGGGAACTGTCAAATATGTCAACCCCTCAAACCCCTTCCAATCCTCATTGAGCTGTGGATCAGGCCAAGCAAAGGTATTTTCATACAGCTTTCTGAGTATTTTCTTCTTTCATTGCAAGACAATTTATCATTTATACATGCGATTTCTTTTTGGTCCACATGCAGATGGACAATGCAGTTAATTACATTATGTAGGAGTTAGTGAGAGCCATAAGTCCAGTGTTCTCAGAAATTTTTTAAGCAATGGGATTTAAGGCAAAATTATGAAGACTGAAACAAGGCTGTTGCTGCATTCCCTCATTACCAATGATTTTGCAATTACCAGTTTATACTGTACAGAAAGGGATTTTTACACTACTGGGAACCCAACCCCTGAACAATTTTTTATTATACAGCTTCTTAAATTTCTGTGTACAGTTTGCATTAACCAAGTCTCTAGTCATTTTAGTCATCAGCCACTCTTATACTATAAAAGTACTTCATCATATCTTTTTTAATAATTTCCAGCTAAATTTTATACTATGTTCTCTGGTTGTTCTGTCACTACATCTCTCATAGAACTTTTCACAATCTGTGTCAGAGATCTGTTTTAAAAACCTTAAGGTTTTGATGAGATCATCCCTCACTGTACTCTCTTCAAGGTGGACAAATTTAAAACCTCCATCCTTTCCCGTAACTCAGCTGTCTTATTTCTGGCACCATTTTCTTTGCTCTCTTCTGGAACTCTTTATTAGTTCTTTTTGCTTATTTAGGTGTGATAGAGGTGATGGTTTGAGTATTTTGAAGGACTAAAATGTGTTAGATGACTTGGCTAGCAAAAGTGGGTGTTTAGGATATGGAAGAATCAGGAGAAAGAGTCATGACAAGAGGTTGGGGAAAAAGAAGAGGTGGTGAAAGCCTTGTGTAAGATGAAGTGTGGCAAAGTGACTGGGATTGCAGTTGAATCTTGTAAGATAGAAGATAACAGTTTTAGCATTTGTTTAATTAGGACTGGATTGCAGTTGAATTTCACAAGATTGAGGATAAGTTTTATGGATTGGTTAATTAGGATTTTCCTTACCTCATACACCTCTTCTGTTATGTATATTTATGTAAATCAAAACTGTAGAAGAAAGAAATTTCGAAGTGTTGGACTAATGCTTTGTTCCATATTGCAGCTTTTGTTTCTATGTATGTGGGATGGATGAAATGCATATCCCCATGTTATATCTAGAGTAACTAAGCAGACATTCTTCCATACCCTCACAACACTTCCTATTTATAACTCTTCATACTTAACCGAGCTAGTTATCTGGTGTTACTTTCAATTTTATTTATGTTTCCACCTTTGCATCACAGATCTTTATCAGCCTTATTTCTCCCATACATTCTCCACAGCCTTACTATTTAAATAGACTTTTGTGTTTGTGCTTTCTTATAATTTTCATGACATGTATCTCGCATCACTTTTGCATTCACGTCGTTCTCAGTTTTCAGTATACTAAACAGGTTCTCAGTGTTTATTTTTTTTTTTTTCTTTTTTGAAAATTATGGATTTACACTTCATTCATTAGCTTTTATTAAATTTTGTATGATGTGTAAAGAAAAAAGATTTCAGTTAAACCTCTTTTTTCCTGAAGGAGTTGGCACCTAACTTCTCTGGAACATTAACCGGTATATCCAATACCTTTGCTACTATTCCCGGGTTCCTTGCTCCTGCCATCACAGGAGCCATCATCAATAACCAGGTATAGTTGATGATACTGTTCCTTGTTACAAATGCTTAGGACAAATGGCTGTATAAAGCCTTATAAGACAGTACATTATAATATTATTCTCTTCATGGTTTAATCATTGGTAATAATTTAAGTAAAGTATGTCTAGTGTCTGGTATGCTAATTATTCTTCACTGGCCACTGTTAGTACAATTAAGTTTTGATCTGTATATCTTGACAGGATTGGATCATAATATGCACTAATGTATTATCTTTATGAGAAACTGGATAAAATCTTTGTATACTTGCTCATTCTGTGAATGCAGGTAAAGATATACATGAATTAATACTTGTACTGAAGTAGTAGTAGCATGCTGAGAGGTGAAATAGACTGATTATTGCATTGTACTATGTCATCTAACTTGTTAAAACATTAGTGGGTGAGGGTAATGTAATCATTGAAGTGAAGGGAGCTTCACTGATTGTTAGGTCTATAGGTTCTTTTGCAGCAAAATAGCAACAGCATAGTGTGGCTTCTTTGTTAGTTACCTGACAAAAGTATCTTAATAACTCTTGAATATTCATTGGATTACTCATAGCTTATGCAAGATACAGTTTTCTTTTGAGTTTATAAAGATTTCTTTTGATTTTTAGCAAACTCTAAGTCGGTGGAAGGAGGTATTCCAGCTAGTATCGCTTGTGTACCTGGTTGTGTGTTCTCTCTACCTTATCTTCATGTCAGCAGAGGTTCAGCCCTGGAATGAAGGAAGTACTAAAAAACGGTAAGACTTGTATGAATGTAGATTTGTATGAATAATAAATAATTAGAAATTGATATAAACCTCTTAATGATTCCTTTGTAGGAATTGTTTGTTAGGGTGTCTCATACAGAATCCCTCTAAATGCCAATCTTCATGCATCATCACTTTCACTAATGTTCTGCATTGCTTTCCTTCCAACTTGCTTACTTTCATCCTAGTATCTGTTTCCACTTATCTCACTAAAACAGACCTTTTTCTTCTTTCTACATTCATTCTCACCCTCCCATATCACCTCATTGTTTAAAGTTTTACTTTATCAACCATTCCATTGTACAATAGCTCCACTTATTTCTTCAATCCTCAATTTGTCCATTATCTAAACTTAATTTTACTTCTCAGTGAGAACACATGTGAAAACATGAGCATTTTCTTTCCAAGAGAAGTTATTATACATATGGGAAAAGACAAAGTTCGATATTAAGAGACCTGCTTTGAAATAGGGGAGAATATCTTCCTTTGATTTGTGGAAAGTCTCATCAGATTGCATTCCAAAACAGTTTTTTATTCTTCAAAGCTTATATTTTTCATGGCCAGAAGTTTCATCATATTACATGTATTAGTATAGTGCATCACAGTGTGCCAGTGTTCAAAAGTAACACTTTTTAACAGATGACTAAAAGCTGACATTAAATACACAGAAATGTCATGAAATTACCACAGACTTAAACTCAAAAGTTTTTTTCTTTTGAAGGCTCCAGTCACGGACAAAAGTCCACATCAAGGCCGGGCCCTAATTGAAATAGAGAGAGTTGAGAAATTGGGAAAAACAGACAGGGAAAG
>JAYMFT010362658.1:0-22722 GCA_038088735.1 Panulirus argus
TTCCGGGCACCACTTTAACGCTCCTCAGTCAGGACGGTAGTACCACCCTGGGCGGCTGTTGTCAACAACCTACTACCACAAACATCAGTGCCTACACCCCTAGAGCCACCACCAGCTTCAGAGCCAAATTTCCTCGTGCCACGAAGAGAATCAGTGCCAAAACCCCAAATGCCACAACCAGCATCAGTGCCAAAACCTCTGCTGTCACCCAAGCATCAAAACAACAACACCTACCGCTATCACCAGTACTAGTGCCACAATCCCAAATGTTACCATCAGCATCAGTCCCAAAACCCCAATTTCCCCAACAAAACATCAGTGCCACAGCTCCTAGTGCCACCATGAACATCAGTGCCACAACCTCTAATTCCACCACCATCATCAGTGCCTCAACCACTAGTGCCGCCACCACCATCATTGCCACAACCCCTACCCTCACCACCAGTATCAGTCCCACAACCTCAATTTACAACACAAAAGTCAGTGCCACAACCACATACGCCACCACCAGCATCAGTGCCTCAACCCCTTTTGCCAAAACCAGCTTCAGTGCCAAAACTTCAAATGCTACATTCAGAATCAGTGCCACAGCCCCTAATGCCACAACCAGCATCAGTGCCATAACCTCTAATACCGCCGATAGCATCAGTGCCACAACCCATACTTCCACCACCGGCATCACCTCTTAAACGTCTAATGCCTCCACCAGCATCCATGCCAAAACCCCTACCACCACCACCAGCATCAGTGCCACATCCCCAAATGCCACCACAATCATCAGTGTCATAAACCCTAATCCCATAACCTGCATCAGTGCCACAACCACAAGTGCCACAACGAGCATGAATGCCACAACCCAAACTTTCACCACCGGCATCACTGCCTAAACATCTACTGCCACCACCAGTATTAGGGCCTGAAAATATAATGCCACCACCAGCATCAGTGCCACAACCCTAATGCCACAACCAGCATCAGTGCCACAACCCCTACCGACACCACCAGCATCAGTGCCTAAATCTTTTGTGCCACCACCAGCATCAGTCCCTACACCATTAGTGCCACCACCAGCATCAGTGTCACAACCCCAAATGCCACCACCATAATCAGTGCCACAACCCTAAATGCCACAACCAGCATCAGTGTCACAACTCCTACCGCCACCAATAGGATCAGTGGCACAACACCTACCACTACCACCAGCATCAGTGCCTCAACTTTTAGTGCCACCACCAACATCAGTGCCTACACCACTAGAGCAACCACCAGCTTCAGTTCCTAATTCTCTCTTGCCACGAAGAGCATTGGTGCGACAATCCCAAATGCCACAACCAGCAAGTGTCAAAACCTCTGCTGTCACCCAAGCATAATTGCATCAACACCTACCGCCATCATCAACATCAGTACCACAATCCCTGGTGTCACCACCAGCATCAGTGCCAGAACCCCCTACCTCAACTACCAGCATCAGTGCCACAACTCCTAGTGCCACCACGAACATTAGTGCCACAACCCTTCATTCCACCTCCAGCATCAATGCCTCAACCCCTAGTGCCTACACCTGCTTTAGTGCCTCAACCCCTAGTGTCACTACCAGCATCAGTGCCACAACCCCTACCGCCACCACTAGCATCAGTGCCACAATCCCTACCACCACCACCACCAACATCAGTGCCTCAACCTTTATTGCCATCACCAACATCTGTGCCTACACCCCTAGAGCCGCCACCAGCTTCAGTGCCAAATTCCCTCGTGTCACGAAGAACATCAGTGCCACAACCCCAAATGCCACCACGAGCATCAGTGCCAAAACCTCTGCTGTCACCTAAGCATCAATGCAACAACACCTACCGCCATCATCAGCATCAGTACCACAATCACTAGTGTCACCACCAGCATGAGTGCCAGAACCCCCTACCTCAACCACCAGCATCAGTGAAACAACCCCTAATGGCACCACGAACATCAGAGCCACAACCTTTAGTTCCACCGCCAGAATCAGTGCCTCAACTCCTTGTGCCTACACCTGCTTTAGTGCCTCAACCCCCAGTGTCACTACCAGCATCAGTGCCACAACCCAAACCGCCACCACCAGCATCAGTCTCATAACCCTAATTTCCATCACAAACATCATTGCCAAAGCCCTTAATGCCATCACCAGAATCAGTGCCAGAAAACCTATTGCCACCACCAGCAACAGTGCCTCATCCCGTTATGCTAAAACCATCTTTAGTGCCACAAAAATCAAACGCCACTATCAGAATCAGTGGGAACACCCTTTATGCCACAGCCAACATCAATGACACAACCCATACTTCCACCACCAGCGTCACTGCCTAAACATCTACTCCCGCCACCAGCATCACTGCCCAAACATCTACTGCCATCACCAGCATCAGTGCCTGAGCCCCTAATGCCACCACCAGCATCAGTGCCACAACCCTTAGTGCCGTCACCACTAACATCAGTGCCTCAACCACTAGTGCCACCACCAGCATCAGTGCGTCAACCACTAGTGCCACCACTGGCTCCAACTCCCTACCCCCTTATGCCAAATCCAGCTTTAGAGCCACAACCCAAAATGCCACTATCAGAATCAATGCCATAACCCATAATGCTACAACCAGCATCAGTGCTATAACCTCTAATGCTACCAACAGCATCAGTGCCACAACCCCTACTTCCACTACCAGCATCACTGCCTAAAAATCTACTGCCACAACTAGCATCAGTGCGTCAACCTCTAATGCCACCACCAGCATCAGTGCCTCAACCCTTAGTGCCGTCACCAGCATCAGTGCAAAAACCCCAAATGCCACCACCCGCATCAGTCCCACAACCTCATATGCTACAGTCTGCATCAGAGACAAAACCTCTGCTGTCATTCAAACATCATTGCAACAACCCTTTCCGTTATTACCATCATCAGTCCCACAACCCCAAATGCCACAATCAGCATCACTGCCAAAACCTTAGCTGTCACCCAAGCTTCATTGCAACAACCCCTACCGCCACCACCATCATCAGTGCCTCAACCTTTAGTACCACCATCAGCATCAGTGCCTACATCCCTAGGACCACCACCAGCCTCAGTGCCAAATTCCCTCGTGCCACCAACAGCATCAGTGCCAAAACCCCAAATGCCACCACCAGAATCAGCGCCAAAACCCCTGCTGTCACCCAAGCAATATTACAACAACACTTACCGCCACTTCCAGCATCAGTGTCACATCTCCAAGTGCCAACACGAACATCAGTGCAACAACTCCTAATTTCACGACCAGCATCAGTGCCTCAACCACTGGTGCCGCCACCAGCATCAGTGCCTCAACCACTAGTGTCGCCACCAGCATCAGTGCCTCAACCTCTGCTGTCACTACCAGCATCATTGCCACAACCCCTACCGCCACCACCAGCATCAGTCCCACAACCCCAATTTCCACAACGAAAATCAGTGCCACAACCCCTAATGCCACCACCAGAATCAGTGCAACAACCCCATACGAAACAAACAGCATCAGTGCCTCAACCCCTTATGCCAAAACCAGCTTCAGTGCCAAAACCCCAAATGCCACACTCAGAATCAGTGCAACAACCCCTAATGCCACAACCAACATCAGTGCCACAACCCCTAATGCCACCAACAGCATCAGTGCCAAAACCCCTACTTCCGCCACCGGCATCACCTCTTAAACATCTACTGCCACCACCAGCATCCATGCCAAAATCCCTACCGCCACCACCAGCATCAGTGCCACATCCCCAAATGCCAAAGCAAAAATCAGTGTCATAAACCCTAATGCCACCACCTGCATAAGTGCCACAACCCCTACCACAACCAGCATCATCATTACCTCAACCTTTACTGCCACCACCAGCATCAGTGCCTACATCGCTAGTGCTACCACCAACTTCAGGGTCAAATTCCCTCTTGCCACCAACGGCATCAGTGCCACAACCCTAAATGCCACCACAAGCATCAGTGCCAAAGCCTCTGCTCTCACCCAAGCATCATTGCAACAACACTTACCGCCACCACCAGCGTCAGTGCCACAACAGTTAGCGCCACCACGAACATCAGTGCAAGAACCCCTAATTCTATCACCAGCATCACTGCATTAACCCCTCATGCCACTACCGGCATCAGTGCCACAACCCATACCGCCTCCAAAATCATCAGCCACACAACTCCTATTTCCACCACAAACTTCAATGCCACAACCCCTAATGCCACCATCAGAATCAGTGCCACAAGCCCATACGCCACCACCAACATCAGTGCCTCAGCCCCTTATGCCAAAACCAGCTTCAGTGCAAAAACCCCAAATGCCTCTATCAGAACCAGTGCCACAACCCCGAATGCCACAAAAGGCAAAAGTGCCACAACCACTACCACCACCACTAGCATCAGTGCCTAAACTTCTATTGCCACCAGCAGCAACAGTACCTCATCCCCTTATGCCAAACTCAGCTTCAGTGCCTTAACCCCAAAAACCACTATCAGAATCAGTGCCACAACACCTAGTGTCACAACGAACATCAGTGCCACAGTCCCTAATGCCACCACCAGCATCAGTGCCACAACCCGTACTTACACTACCAGCATCACTGCCTAAACATCTACTACCACCACCAGCATTAATGCCGTATCCCCTAATGCCGCCACCAGCATCAGTGCCAAAACCCCTAGAGCCACCATCAGCATCAATGTCCAAACCTCTGATGCCACCACCTGCATCATTGTCTCAACCCCTAGTGCCGCCACCAGCATCAGTGCAAAAAGCCAAAATGCCACCACCGGCATTAGTGCAACAACATGAAATGCAACCAACAGCATCAGTGCCAAAACATCTGCTGTCATCCAGGCATCATTGCTACAACCCCTACCACCACCACTATCATCAGTCCCTCAAACCCTAGTGAAACCACCAGCATCAGTACCAGAACCCCTAATGTCACCACGAACATCAGTGCCACATCCCTCAATTCCACCACCAGCATGATTGCCTCAACTCCTAGTGCCTCCACCTGCTTTAGTGCCTTAACCCCTAGTGTCACTACCAGCATCAGTGCCACAACCCCTACCGCCACCACCAGCATTAGTCCCAAAACCCCAATTTCCACCACAAACATCAGTGCCAAAACCCATAATGCCACCACCAGAATCAGTGCCAGAAACCCTATTGCCACCACCAGTATGAATGCCTCGACCCCTTTTTGCCAAAACCAGCTTTAGTGCCACAAAAATCAAATGCCATTATCAGAATCAGTGCTACAACCGCTAATACCACAACCAGCATCAGTGCCACAGCCCCTAATGCCACCAACAGTATCAGCGCCACAACCCTTACTTCCACTACCAGCATCACTGCCTAAACATATACTGCCACCACCAGCATCAGTGCCACAACCCCTAATGCCGCCACCAGCATCAGCGTAAAAACCTCAAATGCCACCACTCGCATTAGTGCCAAAACCCTAAATGCCATCACCAGCATCAATGCCAAACCTCTGCTGTCACCCAAGCATCATTGTAACAGCCCCTACCGCCACCACCATCATCAGTGCCTCAACCCGTGGTGCCACCAACAGCATCAGTGTCACAACCCTAAGAGCCACCACCAGCATCCATGCAAAAACCCCGACCGCAAAAACCAGCATCATTGCCACATCCCGATATGCCACTACAAATATCAATGCCCTAAATCCTAATGCCACCACCTAGATCACTGCAACAACCCCAAATACCACAACGAGCATCAATGCCACAACCCATACTTCCACCACCATCATCACTGCCTAAACATCTCCTGTCACCACCAGCATCAGTGCCTAAACCCCTAATGCCACCATCATCATCAGTGTCACAACCCATAATGCCGCCACCAGCATCAGCGCAAAAACCCAAATGCCACTACCCGCATTAGTGCCAAAACCTCTGCTGTCACGCAAGCATCATTGCAACAACCCCTACCGCCACCACCTTCATCAGTGTCTCAACGCCTGGTGCCACCACCAGCACCAGTGCCACAACCCCAAGTGCCACCACCAACATCCATGCAAAAATCCCGACCGCCACCACCAGCATCAGTGCCACATCCCGAAATGCCACCACAAACATCAGTGTCATAAACACTAATGCCACCGCCTGGATCACTCCTACAACCCCAAATGCCACAACGAGCATCAATGCCACAACCCATACTTCCACCACCAGCATCACTGTCTAAACATCTACTGCCACCACAGGTATCAGAGCCTGAACCCCTAATGCTACAGCCAGCATCAGTGCCACAACCCCTACCGCCACCACTAGCGTCAGTGCCTCAACCACTAGTGCCACCACAAGCATCAGTGCCTCAACCCCAAGTGCCAGCAACAGCATCAGCTCCTTACACCCTTATGCCAAACCCAGCTTCAGTGCTACAAACCCAGATGCCACTATCAAAATCAGAGCTGCAACCCATAATGCCACAACCAGCATCAGTGCCAAAACCCCTAATTCTACCAACAACATCAGTGCCCACACCCCTACTTCCACAACCATTATCACTCCCTAAACATCTACTGCCACCACCAGCATCCGTGCCTCAGCCTCTAATGCCACCACCAGCATCAGTGCCTCAACCCCTAGTGCCGTCACCAGCATCAGTGCAAAAACCCCAAATGCCACCACCCGCATCAGTCCCACAACCCCAATTGCCACATGACCATCATTGCCAAAACCTCTCCTGTCACTCAAACATCATTGCAACAACCCCTTCCGTTACCACCATCATCAGTCCCTCAACCCCAAATGCCACTACCATCATCAGTCCCTCAACACCACATGCCACCACCAGCATCAGTCCCACAACTCCAAATGCCACAACCAGCATCACTGCCAAAACCTCAGCTGTCACCCAAGGATCATTGCCACGACCCTTACCGCCACCACCAGCATCAGTAACACAACCCCAATTAAAACCACAAAAATCAATGCCACAAACCCTACTGCCACCACCAGAATCAGTGCCACAACCCCATACGCCACCACCAGCAACAGTGCCTCAACCCCATACGCCACCACCAGCATCAGTGCCTCAACCCCTTTTGCCAAAACCAGCTTCAGTGCCAAAACCACAAATGCCACATTCAGAATCAGTGCGACAACCCCTAATACCACAACCAGAATCAGTGCCACAACCTCTAATGCCACCACCGGCAACAGTGCCACAGCCCTTAATGCCACAACCAGCATCAGTGCCACAACCCCTACCGCCACCACTAGCATCAGTACCACAACCCCTAACACAACCACCAGCATCAGTGCCTCAACCTTTAGTGCCACAACCAACATCAGTGCCTATACCCCTAGAGCCATCACCAGCTTCAGTGCCAAATTCCCTCGTTCCAAGAAGAGCATCAGTGCAACAACCACAAATCCCACCGCCAGCATCAGTGCCAAAACCTCTGCTGTCACCCAAGCATCATTACAACAACACCTACCGCCAAAACCAGCATCAGTCCCTCAACCCCTAGTGCAACAACCAGCATCAGTGCCACATCTCTTGCCGCCACCACCAGCAACAGTGCCTCAACCTTTAGTGCCACCATCACCACCAGTGCCTACACCCCTAGTACCACCAAAAGTTTCAGTGCCAAATTCCCTCGTGCCACCAACAGCATCAGTGCCAAAATCCCAAATACCGCCATCAGCATCAGTGCCAAAACCCCTGCTGTCACCCAAGCAAAATTATAACAACACCTTCTGCCACTACCAGCATCAGTACCAAAGCTCCTAATGCCACCACGAACATCAGTGCCACAACCCCTAATTCCACCACCAGCATCAGCGCCTCAACTACTAGTGCCGCCACCAGCATCAGTGCCTTAACCCTTACTGCCACTACCAGCATCATTGCCACAACCCCTACCCCCACCACCAGCATCAGTCCCACAACCCCAATTTCCACCACATAAATAAGTGCCACAACCCCTAATGCCACCACTAGAATCAGTGCCACAACCCCATACGAGACAATCAGCATCAGTGCCTCAACCTCTTGTGCTAAAATCAGCTTCAGTGCCAAAACCCCAAATGCCACATTCAGAATCAGTGCAACAACCCCTAGTGCCACAACCAACATCAGTGCTACAACCCCTAATGCCACCAACAGCATGAGTGCCAAAACCCCTAATTCCACCATCGGCATCACCTCTTAAATATCTGCTGCCGCCACCAGCATCCATGCCAAAATTCCTACCGCCACCACCAGCATCAGTGCCACATCCCCAAATACCACCACAAACACCACCTGTATCAGTGCCACAACCCCAAATGCCAAAACGAGCTTGAATGCCACAATCCAAACTTCCACCACCGGCATTATTGCCTAAACATCTACTGCCACCTACAGCATCAGTACCTAACCCCCTTATGCCAAAACCAGCTTCAGCGTCACAACCACAAATGCCACTATCAGAATCATTGAAATAACCCCTAATGCCACAAACAGTATCAGTGCCACAACCCCTACCGCCAACACCAGCATCAATGCCTCAACCTTCAGTGCCACCACAAGCATCAGTGGCTACACCACTAGCGCCACCACCAGCATCAGTGCCACAACCCTAAATGCCACCACGGGCATCAGTGCAACAACACTAAATGCTATCATCAGCATCAGTGCCAAAACCTCTGCTGTCACCCAAGCATCATTGCAACAACACACCGTCACCACCAGCGTCAGCGCCACAACCCTTACTGCCACCACGAACATCACTGCCAGAACTCCTAATTCCATCACCAGCATCACTGCATTAACCACTAGTGCCACTACCAGCATCAGTGCCATAACCCCTAGTGCCACCAAAAGCATCAGTCACACAACCCAAATTTCCACCACAAGCTTCAGTGCCACAACCCCTACCATCACCACCAGAATTACTGCTACAACCCATACGCCACCACCAACATCAGTGACTCAACCTCTTATGCCAAAACCAGCTTCAGTGCCCAAATCCCAAATGCCCCTATCAGAATCAGTGCCACAACCAGCATCAGTGCCACAACCACTACCACCACCACAAGCATCAGTGCCTCAACTTCTATTGCCACCAGCAGCAACATTGCCTCATCCCGTTATGCCAAAACCAGCTTCAGTGCCATAACCCCAAACACCACTATCAGAATCAGTGGCACAACTCCTAATGTCAAAATGAGCATCAGTGCCACAATCCCTAATGCCACCAACAGCATCAGTGACACAACCCGTACTTCCACTACCAGCATCACTGGCATCTACTACCACCACCAGCATCAGTGCCATAACCACTAATGCCACCACCAGCAGTGTCAAAACCCCTAGAATCACCACCAGCATCAATGCATAAACCTCTCGTGCCACCACCTGCATCAGTGTCTGAACACCTAGTGCCGCCACCAGCATCAGTGTAAAAACCCCAGATGCCACCACCGGCATTAGTGCAACAACCTCAAACGCCAACAACAGCATCAGTGCCAAAACTCTGCTGTTACCCAACCATCTTTGCTACAACCTCTACCGCCACCACTATCATCAGTCCCTCAAACCCTAGTGCCACCACCAGTATCAGTGCCTCAACCTTTAGCGCCACCACCAGCATCAGTGCCTACACCACTAGAGAAACCACCAGCTTTAGTGCCAAATTTCCTCGTGCCATGAAGAGCAATGGTGCCACAACCCCAAATACCACCACCAGCGTCAGTGCCTAAACCTCTGTTGTCATCCAAGCATTATTGCAACAACACCTACCGCCATCATAAGGATCAGTGCCACAACCCCTAGTGTCACCACCAGCATCAGTGCCAGAACCCCCTACCTCAACTACCAGCATCAAAGCCACAACCCCTAGTGCCACCACGAACATCAGTGCCACAACCCTCAATTCCACCAACAGCATCATTCTCTCAACCCCTAGTGCCTCCACCTGCTTTAGTGCCTCAACCCCTAGTGTCACTAGCAGCATCAGTATCACAACCCCTACCGCCACCACCAGCATCAGCCCCAAAACCCCAATTTCCACCCCAAACATCGGTGCCCTAAGCCCTAATGCCACCACCTAGATCACTGCCACAACCCCAAATACCACAACGAGCATCAATGCCACAACTCATACTTCCACCACCATTATCACTGCCTAAACATCTTCTGCCACCACCAGCATTAGTGCCTGAACCCCTAATGCCACCACCACCAGCAGTGCCACAACCCGTAATGCCACCACCAGCATCAGCGCAAAAACCCCAAATGCCATCTCCAGCATCAGTGCCAAAACCTCTGATGTCACCCATGCATTATTGCAAGAACCCCTACCGCCACCACTATCATAAGTGCCTCACCCTGGTGCAACCACAAGCATCAGTGCCACATCCTGAAATGCCACCACAAACATCAGTGCCATAAATTCTAATGCCACCAATTGGATCACTGCCACAACCCCAAATGCCGCAACGAGCATCAGTGCCACAACCCATACTTCCACCACCAGCATCACTACCTAAACATCTACTGCCACCACCAGCATCAGTGCCTTAACCCCTAATGCCACCACCAGTATCAGTGCCACAACCCCTACCGCCACCACTAGCATCAGTGCCTCAACCACTAGTGCCACCACCAGCATCAGTGCCTCAATCCCTATTGCCACCACCAGCATCAGTCCTTCAACCCCAGATGCCACCACCTGCATCAGTCCACAACCTCAAATGCCAGAATCAGCATCTGTACCAAAATCTCAGCTGTCACCCAAGCATTATTGCAACAACCCCTACCGCCAAAACCAGCATCCGTCCCTCAACCCCTAGTGCAACAACCAGCATCAGTGCCACAACTCTTGCCGCCACCACCAGCAACAGTGCCTCAACCTTTAGTGCCACCATCACCACCAGTGCCTACACCCCTAGTTCCACCAAAAGCTTCAGTGCCAAATTCCCTCGTGCTACTAACAGCATCAGTGCAAAAACCCCAAATGCCACTACTAGCATCAGTGCCACAGCTCTTAGTGCCACCACAAACATCAGTACCACAACCCCTAATTCCACCACCAGCATTAGTGTCTCAACTACTAGGGCCGCCACCAGCATCAGTCCCACAACCCCAATTTCCACCACAAAAATAAGTGCCACAACCCCTAATGTCACAACCAGAATAAGTGCCACAACCCCTTACGCCAAAACCAGCATCAGTGCCAGAACCACAGCTGTCACCCAAGCATCATTGCCACGACCCTTACCGCCACCACCAGCATCAGTAACACAACCCCAATTAAAACCACGAAAATCAATGCCACAAACCCTACTGCCACCACCAGAATCAGTGCCACAAGCCCATACGCCACGACCAGCATCAGTGCCTCAACCCCTTATGCCAAAACCAGCTTCAGTGCCAAAACCTCAAATGCCACATTCAGAATCAGTGCGACAACCCCTAATGCCACCAACAGCATCAGTGCCACAACCCCTACTTCCACCACCAGCATCATAGCCTAAACATCTAATGCCACTAATTGCATCAGTGCCACTACCCCTAATGTCACCACCAGCATCAGCGCTAGAACCCCTACCGCCACTACCAGCATCATTGCAAAAACCCCAAATGCCACCACCCGCATCAGTCCCACAACCCCAAATGCCACCACCAGCATCAGTGCCAAAACCTCAGCTGTCACCCTAGCATCATTGCAACAACCCCTACCGCCACCACCATCATCAGTGCCTCAGTCCCTAGTGCAACCACCATCACCAGTGCCACAACCCTTAACGCCACCACCAGCACCAGTGCCTCAACCTTTAATGCTACCCCCAGTATCAGTGCCTACATCCCTAGTGCCACCATCAGCTGATGTCCAATCCACCATTACAATGCCAAGAAACTGTGTAAATAGCCCGAATTCTTTCTGCTACTTCTGCGGTGAAATGACATTCATATCTCAAAAAACGTTCTTTTGCACCTCTCATCCAAAAATGCTATGAGCATTATTTTGGTTGTAAAGTGGGTGACCAGGATAAAGGTTGGGTCCCCCATTTTTTTGTGTCTCATGTGTCAGGCTTCTCACAGCATGGGCGAAAGGTTCACGCCGTATACGGTTTGCAGAGGGACCCAAAGATCCCGCTTCGGATTGCAACTTCTACCTGAGGACAAACATCACTGACTCCATTTAAGAAGAATGTCATAAATCCTCCTTTTGTTGATCCAAAGAAAAATTATCTGCCTCCTTTGCACATTAAGCTCTGTTTGGTGAAGAACTTCGTCTAAGGTTTGGATAAAACTGACCATGGATTCACAAAGGTGAGGAATGAAATTCCCAGAATCAGTGATGCAAAAATCAAGGAGGGTATTTCTGTAGGACCACAGATCAGGGAACTGCTTCGAGATGAAAAGCTCGATGAAGAGCTACATGAATCTGAATAGACTGCCTGGCTGTCATTTGAGAGAGTTTGCACAGATTTTGGGAAATTGCAGATCAGAAACCTACTGTGTTGCTGTAAAAGATATGAGTCTAAAAATCCACTTTTTGGACTCGCACTTTGAGTTTTCCGTGGAAAATCTTGGAGCAGTCAATGATGAGCACGGCGAGAGATTTCACAAGGATATTTTGGACGTGGAAAAGAGGTACCAAGGAATGTGGAGACCCTCTATGTTGGCAGGTCACTGCTGGACACTAAGGAGGGAAGTTTCTGAGGCCAAATAACCGAAAATCGTGCATTTCTACATTTTAGAGGCAAGTTTTTTAAGTGTAAGACCAGCCTTATTTATGAATGAGCAATACTTACTAATTGTAAAATTTAATTGCTCTGCTACTTAAAGAAAAAAAATCATTGATAAGAAAATTCTAAAAACAGTTTCGAATTCAGTTCGTGGGACAAAAAAAGAAGAAAAAAACTGTTGACCAGTTTAATTAATGCCACAACCCCTACTGCAACCACAAGAATCAGTGCACAACCCATACTGCCAGTACCAACATCAGTGCCTCAAGTTACCACTAGCATCAGTGCCACAATCCCTAATGCCACCACCAGCATCAGTGCCTTAACCCCTTCTGCCACCACCAGCATCAGTGCCACAACCCCTTCTGCCACCACCTGCATCAGTGCCAGAACCCCTAAATGTATTACCAGCACCAGCGAAACAACCCTTATTTGCACCACCAGCAACAGAGCCAAAACCCCTACTTGCACCACCATCATCAGAGCCACAACCCTTACTTGCACCACAGCATCAGTGCCACAATCCTCTCTGCCACCACCAGCATCAATGTCACAACCCCTACTGCCATCACCAGCATCAGTGCCACAACCCTTACTGCCATCACAAGAATCAGTGCCACAACCCACATTTGCACCACAAAATCACTATCACAACCCCTATTGTCTCCAACAGCATCAGTGTCACATCCCCTATTGCCACCACCAGCTTTAGTCCCACAACCCCTACTGCCACTACCAGCCTCAGTGAAAGAACCCCTTCTTGCACCACCAGCATCAGTTCCTCAGCCCCTACTGCCTCCACCAGCATTAGTGCCAGATCCCCTATTTGCACTACCATCATCAGTGCCAAAACACCTATTTTCACCACAGCATCAGTGTCACAGCCCCTATTGCCACAACCAGCATCAGTGCCACAACCCCTACTGATACCACCAGGATCAGTTCCACAACCCGTATTTGCACCACCAGCAGAGTGAAACAACCCCTATATGCACCACCAACATCAGTGCCACAACCCCTATTGCCACTTTCTGCATCACAACATCCCCTATTGCCGCATCCAGCATCAGTGCCACAACCCTTACTGCTTCCACCAACATCAGTGCCACAACCCCCATTGCCACTTCCAAAATCAGTGCCACAACTCCTTCTGCCACCACTAGCATCACTGCCACAACCTCTACTGCCACCGCCAGTATCAGTGCCACAACCCCTACTGCTACCACTAGCATCAGTGCCACAACACCTACTGCCACCGCAATCATCAGTGTTGCAACCTCTATTTGCACCACCATTATCAGAGACAAAACCTCTACTGCCACCACCAGCATCAGGGCCACAACCCCTTCTGCCACCACCAGCATCAATGCCAGAACCTCTAACTGTATCACCAGTAAAATTACACTTATTTGCACCGCTAACATTATAGCTACAACCCCAATTTCACCATCAGCATCAATGCCACAACCCCTATTCGCACCAAAGCATCAGTGTCACAACCCCTACTGCCACCGTTATCATAAGTGCCACACCCCCTATTTGCGCCACCAACATCAGTGCCACAACCCCTATTGCCACTTCCAACATCAGTGCCACAACCCATACTGTCACCACTAGCATCAGTGTCACAACCCCTACTGCCACCGCAAACATCAGTGAAACAACCCCTATTTGCACCACCAGCATCAGTGCCACAATCTTTGTATGCACCACCTGCATCAGTGCCACACCTGCCGACCTGTCTTACTAACGAGTGTTATGCTTAAGGTTCTGGAAAAGAATTTTAGAAAGCAAATGGGAGACACTCTACGGAGGAGAAATTTCCAGAGACACAACATGGTTTTAGGGAAGGGAGATCATGCATTACTAACCTCTTACAATTCTACGAGAGAGCGAGCTCTGTCCTGGACAAAGGGGAAGACTGGGTGGACTGACTCTCTAAATTTGGACTGCCAGGAAGCGTTTGATCCTATACCACATAAGAGGCTGATTAAGAAACTGGATCACTAAGCAAGAATAAGGGAGAAACCCTGCAATGGGCAGAAGATTTTCTCGGTGGGAGGGAACAAAAGATATGTCACAGAAGCCTGTTCCAAAAGGGTTCAGGTGACCAGCAGAGTACCACAGGGTCCGATTCTCAGCCCATTGGTCTTCTTTATCTGTTTCAATGACTTGCCTGAAGTTTTGGAATCCTATATGAGTATGTCTGCAGATAATGCAAAAGTCATGAGGGAAGTGAGAAGCGAGGACGATTGCATCAGCTTACAAGGGAATTTAAGTAGACTCCAAAGCTGGTCTTAAACGTTGTAAATGTAAAGTAATGAGGCTAGCAGGAAGTGCAAGATTGCCTCATTTCAATTATTACCCAGCAAGAAGTAAGCTTCAGGATGCTCTGTAAGAGAGGGACCTGGGAGTTGACATCGTACCTAACATATCGCTAGAGTCCCATATTGGGAGAATAGCTAAGGAGGCAGACTCTCTGTTGGCAAGATATACAATGGCTTTCAAGTATATGAATAAAGAATATTTAGCAAATTATCTATATCGTACATACGGCCAGAACTAGAATATGGTTTTCAGGTTAGTTTACCGCACATAAAGAGGCGCAAAGAACTCATAGGGAAGGTCCAGAGGAAGGCAACAAAGATGGCACCAGCATTAAGAGAGCTACGCTACAGGGAAAGGCTGGGGGCTCTAAACTTACCTACCCTGGAAGAGAGAAAAGTGAGGGGTAACTAGATAATAACCTTTAAGTTTTTAAAAGGGATCGATGATATGGGCAGGGGACAGTACTTGGAGAGATGCCAGTACACAGTAACCAGAGGAGTAGTGAGAGAACAATCAGAGGACATAACATGAAGTTAAGTATGACACTTGTAAATAAAGATATCAAGTAGTACATCTACCGCATAAGAGTGGTGGATGAATGAGGCAGATGACTGAAGACATAGCTCGTGCAGACAGCATACATGAATTTAAGAGTAGTACACATGGGCAACAACAACAATAACTACCACCCCCATGACAGGTACGCTGTGGTAGAACCACCAGACCTCAGGTGGGGGGGACCTGAAGCAGACGGCACTGTGTCTGGTATGGTGGGGATGGTGGCCAGGCATGAAGCACATGTTGCCATCGACGAAATCACCATCACAGGTCAGTCAGTCAGTCAGTCAGTCAGTCAGCTCGACAGATGGGTCACCTTATCGTGACAGGTCAGTCAGTCACCAATCATGACATCCATCGCACAAATGCAGGTCAGTAACCTTACCATCACGGTGTATTCATCTCGCCAACATAGGTTAATCACCCCACCATCATATTTTAGTCACCTCACCATCATAGGTTATCATTTCACCATCATAAGGTATAATCTCACCATCATAGGATATTCACCTCACCATCATACATTAGTCACATCACCATCATAGGGTTGCCATCTCACCGTCATACGATAATCACCTAAACATCGTATATTAGTCACCTCACTATCATAGGATAGTAACCTCACTATCATAAGGTAGTCATTTCATTATAATAGGGTACTCACCTCCCCATCATACATTAGTCACCTCACCATCATAAGGTAGTCACGTAAAAATCATACAGTAATCACCTGACCATCATAGGGTAGTCGTCTCACCATCATAGTGTAATCAAGTCACCATCATAGAGTAGCCTTCTCACCATCATAGGTTAGTCACCTCACTATTACAGGGTAATTACCTCACCATCATAAGGTATCACCTCACCATAACAGGGTAGTCACCTCAACGTCATATGATAGTCACCTCATCGTCATGGGATAGTCATTTCACTCTCATAAGGTAGTAACCTCACCATCACTGGTTAGTCACTTCACAATAATAGGGTAGTTACGTCATCATCATAGGGTAGTCATCTCACCATCAAAGGGCAATCATTTCGCCATGAAACGGTAGTCACCTCACTATCATACGGTAGCCACCTCACCATCAGAGGGTAGTCATCTCACCATCATAGGGTATCACCTCACCATCATTGGTTAATCACCTAAACATCATAGGGTAGTAATCTCACCGTATTAGGGTAGCCACTTCATTATCATACATTAGTCACCTCACCTTCATAGGGTATCCACCTCACCATCATTAATCAGTCACCTCACCATCATAGGGTATTCAGCTCACCATCATTCGGTATCAACTCACCATCATAGGGTAGTCATCTCAACATCATAGAGTAGTCATCTCACCATCATTCGGTATCAACTCATCATCATAAGTTAGTCATCTCACAATCATAGCGTAGTCAGGTCACCATAATATGGTAGGCATCTCACTATCATTAGGTAGTCACCTCACCATGATATATTAGTAACATAACCATTACAGGGTAGACACCTCACCACCATAGGATAGTCACATCGCTATCTTAAGGTAGTCATCTCACCTTCATAGGGAAGTCACGTCACCATCATAGTGTATAACCTCACCATCGTAGGGCATCATCTCACCATCATAAGGCCGTCATCTCACCACTGTAGGGTAGTCACTTCACCATCATAGGATAGTCACCTCACCATCATAGGGTATTCAAGTCACCATCAAAGGTAGTCACCTCGCGATCATATGATGGTAACCTCATCATCTTTGGATAGTCATCTCACAATTGTAGGGTAACCGCCTCACTATCATACATCAGTCATCTCACTATCATAGGTTAGTCGCCTCACAATCATAGGGTAGTCTTGTCACCATTACAGGGTAGCCATCTCACAATCATGGGGTAATCACCTCAACATCATAGGGTAGTCATCTCACCATCACTGGGTAGTCACCTCACCATCATACGGTAGTCACCTCACCATCGTAGGGTATCACCTCACCATCATAGGATAGTCACCTCACTATCATAGGATAGTCATCTCACCATCATTGGCTAGTCACCTCACCAACATAGGGTAATCACCTCACCATCATAGGATATTCATCTCACCATCATACATTAGTCACATCATCATAGGGATGCCATCTCACCGTCACACTGTAATCACCTAAACATCGTATATTAGTCACCTCACCATCATAGGATAGGCACGTCACCATTATAGGGTAGTCATCTCACCATCACAGGGTAGCCATCTCACCATTATAGGGTAGTCATCTCACCATTATACACAAGTCACCTTACCATCATAGGTTTGTCACCTCGTCATTATAGGTTATTCATCTCACCATCAAGGACAGTCACCTCACCATCATATGAAAATCATCTTACTATAGTAGATTAGTCACCTCACAATCACAGGGAAGTGTTGTCACCGTCATAAGGTAAACATATCATCATAATAGGGTAGTCATCTCACCATAAATGGATAGTCACCTCACCATCATCCGGGAGTCACTTCACCATATTAGGGTATCACCTCACCATCATAGGTTAGTCACCTCACCATCATAAGGTAGTCATTTCACCATCATTGGCTAGTCACCTCACCCTCAACATAAAACAATCATGAATTAGTCACTTCACCATCATACATTAAGTTACATCACCATCATAGGGTTGCCATCTCACCGTTATACTGTCGTCACCTAATCATCTTATATTAGTCACCTCATAGGATATCACCTCACCATCGTAAGGTATCACCCCACCATCATAGCATAGTCATCTCACCATCGTAGAGTTGTCATTTCACTGTCACCGGGTAGTCACCTCACCATTATAGGGTAGTTACCTCACCATCATACATTAGTCACCTTACCATCATCGGGAAGTCACCTCACCATCATAGGGTTTTCATCTCACCATTATAGGGTATCACCTCACCATCATAGGGTAGTCACTTCACCATCATTGGTTAATCACCTCACTATCATAGGGTTGTCATCTCACCATCATAGAGTATCACCTCACTATCAGAGTGTTGTCATCAAACCATCATAGAGTATCACCTCACCATCATAGGGTATCACCTCACCATCATAGGGTAGTTACCTCACCATCATTGGTTAATCACCTCACTATCATATGGTAGTCAACTCACCATCATAGGGTATCAACTCACCATCATAGGAAGTTGTCTCAACATCATAGGAAAGTCACATCACCATCATATGGTTGTCACCTCACCATCATAGGGTAGTCACCTCACCATCATTGGTTAGTCACCTCACCATCATAGGGTAGTCATTTCACCGTAATAGGGTAGTCAAACCCATCATCATATATTATTCACATCACCATCGTAGGGTATCCACCTCAACATCATAATTCAGTCACCTCACTATCATAGGGTAGTCATTTCATCATCATAGGGTAGTCACCTCACAATCATCCATAATCACCTAATCATCATAGGATTGTCACGTCACTATCATAGGGTAGCCATCTCACCGTCATAGGGTGTCATCTCACCATCAAAGGATAGTCACCAAACAATCATATATTAATCACCTGACCGTCATAGGGTAGTCACCTCACCATCATAAGGTATCACCTAACCATAACAAGGTAGTCATCCCACCCACCATCATATGGTAGCCACCTCACCATCATAGGGTAGTCACCTCACCATCATAGGGTATCACCTCACCATCATAGGTTAGTCATCTCACCATCATAGGGTATCACCTTACGATCATGGGATAGTCACCTCACCATCATAAGGAATCACCTCACCATCATAAGGTATCACCTCACTATCAAAAAGTAGTAGTCACCATCATAGGTTAGTCACCTCACCATCATAGTGTAGCCATTTCACCAGCACAGGGTATCACCTCATCATCATAGGGTAGTCATCTCATCATCATACATTAGTTACCTCACCATCATAAGGTAGTCAGGTCACCATTATAAGGTAGTCATGTCACCATCATGGGGTAGTAACCTCATGATCATACAGTAGTCATCTCACCATCAGAGGGTAGTCATCTCACCATCATATATTAGTCACCTTAATATCATAGGGGAGTCACCTCGCTATCATAGGGGATCTTTTCATCCTCATAGGGTAGTCATCTACCCATCATAGGGAATCACCTCACCATTATAGGGTAGTCATCTCACAATCATAGGATAGTCATCTCACAATCATAGGATAGTCATCTCACCATCATAGGGTAGTTAACACACCATCATAAGGTAGACAAGTCACCATCAAAGGGTAGTCATGTTACCATCGTAAGGTATCACCTCACCACCATTGGATAGTCACCTCACCATCATAAGGCATGAACTCACCATCATAGGTAATCAAGTCACCATCATATGGTATTACCTCACCACCATAGGATATTCATCTCACCATCAAAGGGTAGTCACCTCACGATCATACAGTAGTCATCTCACCATCATAGGGTAGTCATCTCACCATCATATATTAGTCACCTTAATACCGTAGGGGAGTCACCTCACTATCTTAGGGTATCTCCTCATCATCATAGGGTAGTCATCTCACCATCATAGGGAATCACCTCACCATCATAGGGTAGTCATCTCATAATCATAGGTATTCATTTAACCATGAAACAATTGTTCCCTCACCATCATAGGGCAGTCATCTCACCATCCTAGAGTAGTCATCTCACTCATAATGTAGTCATCTCACCATCATAGGGTAGTTACCTAACCATTATACATTAGTTACATCACTATCATAAGGTATCACTTCACCATCATAGAATATCACCTCACTATCATAGGCAGTCACGTCACCATCATATGGTATCACCCCACCATCATAGGATATTCATCTCACTATTAAAAGGTAGCCACCTCACGATCATACAGTAATCATCTCACCATCAGAGGGTAGCCATCTCACCATCATAGGGTAGTCATCTCACAATCATAGGATAGTCATCTCACCATCATAGTGTAGTTACCTCACCATTATACATCAGTCACGTCACCATCACAGGGTAGTCACCTCACCGTCATAAGGTACGCACGTCACCATCAAAGGGTAGTCATGTCACTATCATAGGGTATCACCTCACCATCATAGGATAGTCACCTCACCATCATCATAAGGCATCAACTCACCATCATAGGTTGTCAAGTCACTATCATATGGTAACATCTCACCATCATAGGATATTCATCTCACAATCAAAGCCTAGTTACCTCACGATTTTACAGTAGTCATCTCACCATCAGAGGGTAGTCACCTCACCATCATACATTAGTCACCTTAATATCGTAGGGGTGTCACCTCACTATTTTACAGTATCTCCTCATCATCATAGGGTAGTCATCTCACCATCATAGGTTATCACCTCACCATCAAAGGGTGTTCACATCATAATCAGAGGGAATCACCTCACCATCAGAGGTTGGTCATAGTAATAATAATGATAATGATAAATGGTTTACTGACCAAGAAAGTTATACATTGAATTATTCAATAAAAAACATTGTCTTGGTTTACAATAACTAGTTTGAACTGAAACTGGATTTATCCCTAAAATTACAAAATTTTAGAAAGACAAAAGATAAAGATGATAAACCATATAAAACATATTAAGAACAGTCAAGTCGCTCTAAAAGGAATATCAATGCTAAAAATGTCAAAATACTGTATAAGTCTACGTATACAGAAACAAATTGTCAAAATGAGACATCATGAGGAATTCTGTGTGGTGTTAAGTTTTGATACAATATATGGGTTACTGGAATTCTGATACCGTGTAATTGTGAGCCTTCCCTTGTGTCCCTGCCGTGTATGTCATGCAAAGTCTGTAGTAACATGTGAGAACTCGAATTCAGAAGACCCCTTCCAAACCTTAGGGTTAGCTCCTCACTCCTGCTGCACAACGATTCACATCTGAGTAATTATAAAACTCTTTCATACCCATTGTAGTTACAACTAAGGATTCTTTCGAAGCACCTTTTTGGATTCGTTCTAATTGATTATGTTGTGTTCGGGTCAAGCCTGGGTGCCACACTGGGGCTGTATATTCTAATGTTGTTCTGACGAACCATATGTAAAGTGTTAGCATTGCCTCCCTGCCGAAGCCAAAATGACGTGCTCTGTATGATACAAATATACAGTTGTTAGTCTTCTTTGTTAAAAAATCTATGTGGTCATTCCAATATAATTCATTATTTATATATACACCTAGGGGTTTACATTTGTGAAATATCGGTAGATTGCAATTGTTACAAGTTAATTGTGGGTGCACTATTAGTCTTTTTGATGGACTGATTATCATAACTTCACACTTTTGCGTCTTTGGTGACATTCTGATATGAACGCTCTCTCTTGTAAAATCTTTCAGTGTGTCTTGCACTGTGAATATCATATTGTGTGGAACATCAGCTATTTCGGCTACTGTCATATCATTTACATATTCAACATAAAAGTGGTGTTTCTGCAGATGCTGTTAGTGACTGCTAAGAACATAATGGGTCCAAGGTGTGTTCCCTGAGGTATCCCAGCGAGGCAGTGTATCATTATAGCATACTCTGTGTCGGCGACCTGTAAGGAAGCTAGATATGAAGTTTAACAGTGAAGGACGGCATCCCAACAGAAAAAGTTCACGTATGGCTACCGAGTGACCCACATAATCAAAGGCTTTCTGAAAATCAATTAGGACACTGTGGGCCATTTTCTCCAGTTATTCAATTAATTATTAATACTCTGTCCAATAAATGAATTAAGTAGTAACAAGTAGAACTTCCTTTTAAACTGCCATACCGTCTGGGATCAAGACTTGGTTTAATAACGTCCAAGACCCAATCAGCAACAAAGCCCTCCAACGTTTTACCAAGATCAGGGGTGAGAGAAAAAGGTCTAGGATATCCCAGCTGCTGTAAAACGTTCCTTTTAGGAAGAGGTGCTACGAATGATGATAGGTCCAAATGTGTAGTTCTTCCCTATTCTCCTAACTTAAGTAATCTTAGCAGTGTATTGAAAAACAATGTTTGTAAGGTTGCCTTCCAGTACAATAACACTATTAGTAAGACCTTGATAAGAAACAGACCAAAAAATACAACAATTG
>JAYMFT010362669.1:0-22722 GCA_038088735.1 Panulirus argus
ATATGTCGAATGGACAGACGAATGTATATATACCACGGGTCGGAGTCGAGCCCTGGGCAGGGCGCCTGGCTATCTCGCCACGCGGAGGTTAAAAGACACACACGCTAGATATCAAGATATCAAGTCTTTTGCCGCTGTGTATGCATGTACATACACACATCCCAGCGTAGGCCATGTTTGTATGTGTTTGTGTGTATGTGTGTGTACCTGAGCGTAATGAAGTAATGTGTGTATATGAAAAGGCTGGATATGAGTTTTATTCATTTCAATAAACCAATGCATCATATCTTAAGGAGTGATAGACAACGGCAGTGGGCGCAGGGGACCTTTGAACCGCGTTGACATGATACTCTTTGGGACCTAAAACAACATTTATGATAAAAAGAAAATAAAGTATTTTGCCTGTGAATGTTATCAAAGTCCATATGTCGAGCAGAAAATGATACGGTAAGATAGGGAGAAGACAGGGAGAATGTCTTTATGATAGTGTCTCTCGAATTACATTTCATTAGTGCAATGGATGAGGAGCTCTTTCTCATCACGATGGATGAGGAGCTCTTTCTCTTTATGATGGATGAGAACCTCTTTATCATCATGATGGATGAGGAGGTCTGTCTCATCATGATGGCCTCAGTGGACATCGGTGGGAGGGAGAGGGGCGTAAATACATCCTTAGGGATATAGCCTCTGAAATTCAAAGGCGAGACGAAGACCTCACAGACGAGATATATTTCTACTAAAGGCTTTTTTCTCGAGTGCTGGAGACACTCTTCTTCAGGGGAATATGGTCATGTCCGTCAGTGTCACAGGTGTCGTCGCAACAACGACGTCTTTTCTTCTCTACCACGACTAACGTGTTGTTATCATGTTACCCTCCAACGTAATGGGAGACTCCCCATCAACCACCAACGTAATGGGAGACTCCCCGTCACCCACCAACGTAATGGGAGACTCCCCGTCACCCACCAACGTAATGGGAGACTCCCCATCAACCACCAACGTTATAGGAGACTCCCCCCTCACCCACCAACGTAATGGGAGACTCCCCGGGACCCACCAACGTAATGGGAGACTCCCCATCACCCACCAACGTATGGGGTAACTTTCCGTCACCCACCAAAGTAATGGGAGACTCCCCGTCACCCACCAACGTACTGGGAGACTCTCTGTTACCCCTAACGTAATGGGAGACTCCCTGTCAGCCACCAACGTAATGGGAGACTCTCTGTCACCCACCAACGTAATGAGAGACTCCCCGTCACCCTCCAACGTAATGGGAGACTCCCTGTCACCCACCAACGTAATGAGAGACTCCCTGTCAACCACCAACGTACTGGGAGACTCCCTGTCACCCAGCAAGGTAATGGGAGACTCCCAATCACCCACCAAAATAATGAGAGACTCCCAATCACCTACCAATGTAATGGGAGACTCCCCAGTACCCACCAACGTACTGGGAGATTCCATGTCACCCACAAACGCAATGCGAGACTCCCTGTCACCCACCAAAGTAATGGGAGACTCCACGTCACCTGTCAACGTAATGGAAGATTCCCCGTCACCCTGCAACGTAATGGGAGACTCCCCGTCACCCAATAACGCATGGGATAACTCTCCGTCACTCCCTAACGTAATGGGAGACTCCCTGTCAACCACCAACGTAATGGGAGACTTCCCGTCACCCACCATCGTACTGGGAGACTCACCGTCACCCAACAACGTAATGGGTACTCCCTATCACCCACCAACGTAATGGGAGACTCCCCACACCCACCAACGTAATGAAAGTCTCCAAATCACCCACCAACGTACACGGACACTTCCCGTCACCCACCAACATAATGGGAGATTCCCTGTCACCCACAAACGTAATGGAAGACTTCCTGTCACCCACCAACGTAATGGGAGACTCCCTGTCACCCACCAAGGTAATAGGATACTACCTGTCAACCAACAACTGGGAGACTCCCTGTCATCCAGCAAGGTAATGGGAGACTCCCCAACACCCACCAATATAATGAGAGACTCCCCATTACCCAAAAACGTAATGGGAGACTCCCCGTCACCCACAAACATAATGGGAGACTCCCTGTCACCCACAGAAGCAATGCGAGACTCCCTGTCACCCACCAAACTAATAGGACACTCTACGTCACCCGCTAAAGTAATGGGTGACTCCCTGTCACCCAACAACGTAATGGGAGACTCCCTGTCACCCATCAACGTAATGGGTGACTCCCTGTCACCCATCAACGTAATGGGTGACTCCCTGTCACCCACCAACGTAATGGGAGATTCCCTGTCAACCACCAACGTACTGGGAAACTCCCTGTCACCCACCAACGTAATGGGAGACTCCCCGTCACCAACTAATGTAATGCGAGACTCCCTGCAAACCACCAAAGTAATGGGAGACTCCAGTCACCCACAAACGTATTAAGAGACTCCCCGTCACCCAAAAACGTAATGGGAGACTCCCTGTCACCCACCAACGTAATAGGAGACTCCCCATCTCCCACCAACGTACTGGAAGACTCCCCATTACCCAACAACGTAATGGGAGAGTCCCCGTCACCTACCAACGTACTGCAAGATTCCTTGTCACCCACCAACGTACTGAGAGACTCCCAATCACCCATCAACGTAATGGGAGACTCTCCAATACCCACCAACGTGCTGGGAGACTCCCAGTCACCAACAAACGTAATGGAAGACTCCTTGTCGCACACCACCGTAATGTGAGACTCTACATCACCCGCCAACGTACTGGGGGACTCCCTGTCACCCACCAACGTAATGGGAGACTCCCCGTCACCAGCCAACGTAATGTGAGACTCCCCGTCACCCACCAACATATTGGGAGACTCCCCGTCACCCATCAACGTAAGAAGCAACTCTCCGTCACCCACCAACGTAATGGGAGACTCCCCGTCACCCACCAGCGAACTGGGAGACTCCCTGTCACCCCCTAACGTAATGGGAGACTCCCTGTCAACCACCAACGTAATGGGAGACCCACTCTCACCCACCAGCTTACTGGGAGACTCCCTGTTACCCAGCAATGTAATGGGAGACTCCCTGTCACCCACCAACGTAATGTGAGACTCCCCGTCACCCACCAACGTGATATGAGACTCCCCGTCATCCACCAACGTATCAGCAGGCTCCCCGTCACCAACAAACGTACTGGGAGACTCCCTGTTGCCCACCAACGTAATGTGAGACTCTACATCACCCGTCAACGTACTAGGAGACTCCCTGTCACCCACCAACGTAATGGGAGACTCCCCGTCACCCACCAACGTAATGTGAGATTCCCCGTCACCCACCAACGTATTGGGAGACTCCCCGTCACCCACCAACGTAAGAAGTGACTCTCCGTCACCCAGCAACGTAATGGGAGACCCCGTCACCCACCAACGTACTGGGAGACTCCCTGTCAACCACCAGCGTAATGGGAGACTCACTGTCACCCACCAACGTACTGAGAGACTCCGTCTCACCCAACAATGTAATGGGAGACTCCTTGTCGCCCACCAACGAAATGTGAGACTTCCCGTCACCCACCAACGTATCAATAGATTCCCCGTCACGCACCAACGTAATGGGTAGCTTTCCGTCACCCACCAACGTAATGGGAGACTCCCCATCACCCACCAACGTAATGGGTAGCTTTCCGTCACCCACCAACGTAATGGGAGACTCCCTATCACCCACCAACGTAATGGGTAGCTTTCCGTCACACACCAACGTAATGGGAGACTCCCCATCACCCACCAACGTACTAGGAGGCCCCCCTGTCACCTCCTAACATAGTGGGAGACTCCTTGTCAACCACTAACGTAATGGGAGACTCCCTGTTGCCCATCAACTTACTGGGAGACTCCCTCTCACCTACCTATGTAATGAGAGACTCCCTGTCACCTACCAACGTAATGGGAGACTCCCGATCACCTACCAACGTAGTGGGTGACTTCCCGTCACCCTCCAACTTGATGGGAGACTTCCTATCACCCATCAACGTAATGGGAGACTCCCCATCACCCGCCAACGTACTGGGAGACTCCCTGTCACCCACCAACGTACTGGAAGACTCCCAGTCACCCACCAACGTAATGGGAGACTTCCTGTCACCTATCAACGTAATAGGAAACTCCCCGCCACCCACCAAAGTACTGGGAGACTCCCCGTCACCTACCAAGACACTGGGATACTCTGTCACTCACAAACGTAATGGGAGACTCCACGTCACCCACTAATGTAATGGGAGACTCTCTACCACCCAACAACGTAATGGGAGACTCCGCATCACTCACCAACATAATGAAAGATTCCCCATCACCCACCAAAGTAATAGGAGACTCCCTTTCACCCACCAACGCATTTGGAGACTCTCTGTCACCCACCAACGTAAGGGTTAACTTTCTGTCACCATCCAACGTAATGGGAGACTCCCCTTCACCCACGAACCTACTAGGAGACTTCCTGTCACCCGCCAATGTACTGGGAGACTCCCTGTCACCCACCAACGTAATGGGAGACTCCTTGTCGCCCACCAACTTACTGGGAGTCTCCCCGTCACCCTCCAACGTACTAGGAGATTCCTTGTCACCCACCAACGTACTGGAAGATTCCCGGTTACCCACCAACGTAATGGGTGACTCCTCGTCACCCACCAACGTAACGGGAGACTCCCTGTCACCCACCAAAGTAATGGGAGACTCCCCATCACCCATCGACGTATTGGGAGACTCCCCATTACCCGCCATCATACTGAGAGACTCCCCGTCACCTGCCAACGTACTGAGAGACTCCTTGTCACCCACCAACGTAATGGGAGACTTCCCATCACCCATCTACGTACTGAGAGACTCCCCATCATTCACCAACGTAATGGGAGACCCCCATTACCCACCAACGTACTGGGAGACTCCCCGTCACCAACAAACATAATTGGAGACTCCCTGTCACCCACCAACGTAATATGAGACTCCCCATCAACCGCCAACGTACTGGGAGACTCCCCGTCACCCACCAACGGACTGGGAAACTCCCCTTCACCCACCAACGTAATGTGAGGATCCCCGTCACCCACCAACGTATTGGGAGTCTCCTCGTCACCCGCCAACGTACTGGGAGAGTCCCTGTTACCCCATAACGTAATGGGAGACTCCCTGTCAACCACCATCGTAATGGGGACTCCCCTTCACCCACCAACGTAATGGGAGACTCCCCATCACCCACCAACGTAATGGGAGGCCCCCTGTCACTCACCAACGTATTGGGAGACTCCCTGTCACCCACCATCGTAATGGGAAACTCCCCGTCACGCACCAAAGTAATGGGAGACTCCCGTCACCTATCAACTTACTGGAAGACTCCCTGTCACCTACCAACGTACTGGGAGACTCCTTGTCACCCACCAACGTAATGGGAGACTTCCCGTCACCCACCATCATACTGAGAGACTCCCCGTCACCCACTAACGTACTGGGAGACTCCCTGTCACCCACCAACGTAATACGAGACTCTCTGTCACCCGCCAACGTAATGAGAGACTCCTTGTCAGTCACCAACGTACTGGGAGACTCCCCGTCAACCACCAGCGTACCAGGACTCCCCGTCACCCATCAGCGTACAGGGAATCTCTGCCATAATCTAGTGGGTGGGACTCTCCGTCACCCATCATCGTAACGTACTCCCCTTCACCCATAAACGTGCCGGGACTCCCCCCGTCATCCATCAACGTTTCGCGAGACTCACCGTCACCCACTAACGTACCGGGACTCCTGTATCATCACCCACCAAACTTCCTGAGAAATCCATAACATCTACTTGTGTGGGGTTCGCCGTCATGTGTCGACTAGCCATCATTTTTCCCACACACCAGCTGCGTCAACAGACGGGAGATGTGAACTTATACACAAAAGCCGATTTTCTCGGATAAGGAATCCCAGAGCCTCCCAGCTGTCCTGATTACACCTGAACCTCTTTCAGACAAATGAGCTTTACCAACCTTGGTTGTCCTTGCGTGTGAATGAAGACATCTTTCCAAAAGATATAGGAAAAAACGTTCATACGTCTTATTGAATGAGGGAGATTCAAAAGTGCTTGCCTTGGATGAGGAGTAGAGGAGAGCATTGATACTTGCTGACCACGGTGTCCGAGTTGGGAGGGAGGGTTGTCTGGGGATGTGAGACTGAGCCGAGGACTTGGCTAATCCTGCAGAATCAAGCTGTTTGGATCATCCTTACATGTCTTTTTGCTTTTTGTATTAGATGAGACGACACGAGCAACCTGAATGTCCTACTCAAGGCACTTATTGACTCTGTCTCTCTCACAGTAACCGACGCAGCGCAGGCAAAAGCAAGCAAGCCCCGAACATGGCCATGTTGACTGAAAGGTAAAATGAAACGGTATTGAGAGGAAGTGCCACGAGGATTGACGATGGGTTCTCCAGGTGTTTATAGACCTGACTTCTGAAAGTGAAAGGGATGAGAGAAGACTGAGACCCGAAAGAGGGAAGAGGAGTCCATCATTACGAAAGAGAAAATAGTAAGAGTTATTTATCTGCGTGTGGTGAATCATCTCCACACAGAAGTTATGGAGGCAGCAGCCAGATGTGTCTTGAGGGCCCAGAATCTAGGGACTGACCCAGGGAGACGGCTCAAAAGGGAAGTGGGTGAAATTGTACCAGTAGAACGAAGAACAAATGCAACCCCTTGACGGATGGTAATGGGCAGTTAAAGAGAGGTGAGACCAGAATCTTTTAAAAAGATAGGTGGAAGAAGTGTCACCTGAGATAAGCGAGCAGTGCTCTACGCTTGGGCAAAGGGAACCCCTATTGATATGAAAGAGCCGCTGAGGAAAAAAAGAAATCTTGTGCTGCACCAATACAACATTACGTGCTTTCTGGAAGCAGATCTTGGGATACTCATTAAGTTGGGGTTCCAGGATAGATTAGAAGATACGGTAATGCCAAGAAGGTCTTTTTGTTCTTGTTAGACTTTGATATTAGTTTCTGAAATTTGGTCGTATTATATCAGTGAGGTTTAGCAGGTAAGGTAAGAAAGTATTGTGTCTTTGTAATGTTGAAATGGACCATTTTGCTGCATCAGCATTCAGATATGCTAAACAGGTCTGATTTAAGAAAGATCATAATGTGTTAAGTGCAAGGAAAAGATCGCGCATCAGAATTACGAGGAGAGAAGAATTGCCTTGAAGTATATGGGATGATTTGATCGTTATAAGAATATATAAGATTAGAGGATGAAGAAACAAGACATTTATGCAGAGGAGAAAGAGCGTAGGCGGTTACACAGAACCTAGAGGGACACCAGTGTTAAGAGGACAAGAGAGATAAGTTGGTCCATCAGAGACCACTCAGTGAAAACATCGGAAAGGGAGAGAACAGAGACAAGCAGAAAAGCCAAAGGAAGAAAAATTTGTAAACAATTACTTTTGCCACACCCTTTCAAATGCTTTTCGGGATTAGGAGGGCTGCGACAATATGTGGATATGAGGCTCTAGCTTCGGTACTTTTCCCATTACGAATAGATAAAGGATTTCAGCAAATGAGGTTGTTCTTTGTCTTCCCTTGGCGTTACGTCCCTATACGGGAAACAGCGAGCAAATATAAAAAGACAACAAAGCAATGTGCCAAAGCGTCACCCAGACCTCTGCGAGAGGAGGACCAGGAGTGAATCACACAAGAGAGATCACCACCAGTAGACTTTGTGTCGAGAAAGCTGAATTGGTTATCTAAAGGAAAGTGATGCAGTCTAAGTATTTGAGAAAGTGGAAATCAAGTGGAAGTCTCGAAGAGTCTGCAGATAAGGGAAGAGAAAGCCATGGGGCGAGAGTTAGGAGGGATAGAACGGTCTCCTTTCTTAAAGATAGAATGGACCGACGCGTGTTTTTAAGAAGGGAAAGTCTGGGTTTCTTTAACTAGATTGCCTTGAGCTGACATTCCAGGGAACTCTGTATGATTCAAACCTCTGAATTCTGCAATTAGTTTAAGCCACTCGCTTTGTAAAGAAAAGAGATTTGGTTCGTGTTAGCCTGATTTCACTCTCAGGCCCTTCTTTAATGAAGTCTTAGCTTTTGAGAGTAACAGGTGACAGTGCTGGAGTGACACTGATAAAACTCTCACGCTCAGGGTACGGGCTGGATGGCATACCTCCTCTCGTTTTAATGGAGTGTCCCTCGGAGCTAATAAAGATCTGTGTTTTTCTTTTTCTTTTGTGTCTGAGAACCTAAACCTTCCCTCTTGTAAGCATGCCTTGATTCGGTCCGTTTCTAAGGAACGTAACATTTCCAGCCCCTCAAAACCATTTCCCCATCGCCATCATCTCCTTTCTCTTAAAACATCACTGGAAATCTTCTCGATTCCCACTTTCTGAAACGCTTAGAATACTATTTTCTTCTTTACAATTCTTTATTATCACCAATACGTTTTCTATGGCACTAGGTCAGCTGGTGATATCTTCTACTGTGTGTCCCACATTTGGCCTTTCTTCCTTGGGATTTAGGTGAGTCTTTTGTCGTGGCCATCGACATCTTTATAAGGGTTCAGCATAAATTCTTCGCTTAATAAACTGTCTTCTTTTTGGCTTTCCTTTCGCTTCTCTTTGTTCTCTAATGCTTACCTTCTGTTCCAATCGTTCCATCACGATAGACGTTGGTGGGGCGTCGTCTCCCTCCAATCCTGTCCTACTGATTATGCTTTGTCTTCTCTCCATAACCAATCATTCTTTGACCTCTAACCCTCTAACCCGAGTCTAATGTACACTCCTCAACCAGTTATTTTTCCCGTCTCGAACTGATACTCGTTCTATTCCAGTTAATGAATGAATTCCCTCTTCTATTCGCAGCGTTGCAGCATCTCCAAATCAGGAAGAAGTTAAGTTAATAATACCAGCGCAAAAACGTCTATTCTACTCATAATCCTTCCTACATCTATCTCATTTCCTCTTATCAAATTCCGATACATTACAGTTCATGCCAGCAGTAACATGAACCTGTTGGGTATAACTACCTCGTCTACAAACTCCTGAAAATAGCGACGTAATAGACACTTCAAATTCTGTTCGCAAAAGGCATTTGGACACACCCACATCCTCGATACCCTAGTCTAACCTACACCTTTGATTCCCTGGTCTTATCTGCGTCCTCGCTGTCCTACCCACATCCATGATGCCTTAGCGCTACCCACATTCTGGAATCCCTGGTCCTGTCTCATCCTATATTCTCTTGTCTCACCCACTTCCTCGATGCTCTGTCCCTCTCGATATCCTTGATGACCTGGTCCTACTCACGTTCCTGATGCCCTGGTCTTACCCACCTCTCTGAAGCCCTGGTCTCAGTGTATCATTGCCACCGTAGTCTTAGCCATATACCCATGAATTCTAACAATGTCCCTCATCCTCTATCACACACGCTTGACACGTAAAACTTGGTAAACATTACTCTTAGCTCGGGATTTACAGGAGAGCAGATAACCTTTGAATATTATGCTAAGCAGGATCCTCTTCCCGTAAGTAGTAGATGGGCCGCTGCTGCTGGAGTGGGTATCGAAAAATCTCACTAGAAATTGTTCCCCACTACCTTCATCCTTGACTTGTCAGCCGTGGAATAATTCAATATTCTTATACTCCTGTTATAAAAGAAATTAGATTTAGAGCTGGGAATTTCATTGACGATTCTCCAGAGAAGAAAAATGATAACTATCTGAGAAATGCACCCGTCTGACATTCAGCAAATGTGAGGACGTTTAAGTAAGTTTGGCAAGAAAATGGTGTACTGAAGTCCAGCAGGGCGAGTTGGTAAAGTGACTGAGTAAGCAATGCAGAGACGGTGACCATGCAGTATGATAATCTAACATTCTCATTCGATCTGTAACAGATGTCAGCAGGGTAATATCAGTCTCAGTTAGTTACTTTCTAAGCAAGGCCATCATGTCAAGTAATGGATTACATCGAGAAATTAAAAGAAAAAAGGAAGATTCGTGTATCTTTTGAAGTAAAGATTGGTCTAATCTTTTCTCAAGCGTGAATGAAGGAGTAAATCACATGATTCTGACGTTAATTACATTGTCCACAGTGAAAACTAATCACTCAGAGTGCCTACCACATTTCCTCGAGGAGAAGGTAATAAAAATGGTATCCTTTGTACCAACTCACATAGAAAATGCGGCTTGAATTGCATAGATTAAGTGAAAAAGCGAGATAATTAAAACGACTGATTTGGTTTAGATGTTTTGGCAGAAGCCTTATGCACAATGAAGCCTTCGTACAGATTTCAAAGTCTATGACCAGACTGGAAGTAGATTTCTGAAGAACACAGAAAACATAAAGGTCAATGCCGCTCAACAGGCTGTTCTGGTGAACAAGAAGACACTATCCCTATGCAAGGTCACCATGCTAGGTGGCAAACACAATGTGGATGAGACACTATCGCTAGCAGCTCACCAGGCTTGACCATAATGAGGACAAAGCCTTGTGAGTGACCTCACCAATCGGCTTCCGATTAGTAAGCCAAGATGGATAACTGTGGCATTCAGAGCAGGATGCCAACACACCAGTTACTCATTATCATGATTGCTCGTTACAGTTTCCCGAGCATTTACAGGCAGACAAAGCGCTGTTCCGGATGAGACTTCCTGATCTGGTCGACTCCTTTGGATGCCGTCCAGCGCCATGACACTGGTCCAGGGTTCCAGCTAGGGTCCATCCTCGACCCTGTCCTATTTCCCGGCTTTCGGCCACTCTTTTTCCCAGTAAGATTCAGCTCTTTTGGTTCTGATTCTTCCTTCAGCTTTGGTCCGTCACCCCAGCTCTGGTTCACCCTCTCAGCACTTGTTTACCACCCTGGCCACATGCCACCTTCTCCCAGCTCTTTGGCCTTCCCTTTCCACGGCTCTGGCCCGCCCGTCTCTCCTGGTTGTAACCCTCCACCCCCCACCCCCACCCACCCACCCACCCCGCCCAACACACAGCTATAGCGCTGGTCCAACATCTCGGCTTAGGTCCACCCTCACGCTAAGGCTCTAGTCCTCCTTACGGTCCTGGTCCATCAATCAATCTTTGGTCCACCTTTCCCGCGGCTCTGGTCCTTCTTGACGTTCTGGTCCATCCCCCTTCTCCGTGGCCCACATCCCGGTTCTGAGAGGGGCCACCATGTGAACTTGGCAGGCTTTGTGATAATGAGTATCAATATGAGACACAAACGCCGTGTGACTCGCCATACTGGGTGATGGGTGACTAAATAGAGACACTGACACCCTGTGACTCACCAACATGGTGATGGTGACTGAGAAGAGACACAAACGCCATGTGACTCACCGTGTTGGGTGATGGTGACTTACATGAGACTCCATATGGCTCACCAGGTGAGTGGCGGTGCACAAGAGTAAGATACATAGAGCATGTGACTCACCAGGTCGGGTGATGGTGAGAAGGACGAAAGAAGCCTGGCTTCTCTACACAGAACACTAGAGCAGGTAGAATAAAGACCCATCACTAGGGAACGCTTGATAGACACATAACGCAGGAAGGAAACCAACATAACTATAGCGAAACCCTTTTTGGTCTAATACGAAGAAATACACCGGACTGCAACAGACCGATTCGTAAAGTCCTTTCGATAACTCTTTTACTCTGCGAATACAGCGAGGAAACAGCTGGAGAAATCATTGATACGGATGTGAGGAGCGATAAAAAAGAGTGCTCAAGAAATGGAACTCATGCGCACAACGCTTCAACTGGGGCGTCGGTAAATCAGATGCACATCTCAAGTTCTCTGCCATAAAACGGTGTAATATGGTATTCTTTGCCCATTAGAGTCTCCCACATAACATGCTAATGCTCTTTGTCCCTCTGAATTTGATATAAAAGGAGGAAACCAGATAGGCAGAAACCACGTCTTTTGGTCTCTTTTTTTTCGCCTCTTTTACATTAAGTGGAGGATCGTAAATGATCCTGAGAATCTGGTAGGAACTCCTTATCGTTTCCAGCGACCGCTTGGACCATGAAGTAGAGTGCCAAATGGACCCAGAGAGGAAGATCCAAGTTGTTTTTATGCTGTGGGAGGGAAAGTGGAGCAGAGACTTATTTCCAGCGAATCTGTCTTCAACTTACGGTAGAAAATTCTCGTGATAGACAACACCGACGCGTTCAATGAAACCTGTCGTTTCCTGCTTTAATATAGCTGGCAGGAAGTAAAAGCTTTCGACGCAGAAGTTATTGCACATCACCACAGACTTCCCTCTGACACGGTTTCACTCTTAGAGAGAGATACAAAGGTTGCGTGGTGGCTAGATGCCCAGAAAGTTAAATTCTCAAGTATATAGTCTCTCTCTCTCTGCACTTGTGGCATATCAAGACATTTTGACGTAGAATTCACGTATTTCTTTTAAGCTCTGATTTTTTTTTTTTTTTTATTGTTCGAACAGAATAAGAACATTAAGACAATTAACCTTGTGTCAACGAGACCTGACCCACACATGTCATGTTGACCCAACGTGACCCAGTTCTTTCACTCCCCCCCAGCTCTCTTTATCTTCCTCTCTCTTTATTGATGCTTTAGACGTCTCACTCTCAAAATGCTTCGTTTTTCCTAACGTAGCTTCAGCTGTTCTACGTCTCAAGTCTCCCCGACTATACGAGTCTGTATCTAATCTTTCTCTTCCTCAATGTTCATATGTTCCATGCAACCTGCCTCATTTATATGAAATGAGGCGGGTCATGTGAAAAATGCGATCCATCTAATCTCTACTAGTTCCATGAGTTGTACTCTTCCCTCACAGTTCTCATCTGCCTCATACTTCACTCCACTTCCTCCGTTTTGCTCATCGTTTTATATCCATTCCACGAATCACATCTCTTCACCACCTGTCCCAAAAGCTGAACAATTACATGTATTATCCACTCCATGTTTTGTTCAAGTATGCCATATAACATTGTTGAATCTGCTTAAGAAGAATGACAGTTGGGGTATGAGAAACGTCCACTGAATAATGTAATCTGTAATAGCAATGAGATATGTGATACGATAGGATTTCCAGAATTTCGTGACCACAGGATATCTTTTATAGGGAAGGGTCATCATCGCTAAGGAGGAGGCAAGTGGTAGTTGGGCAGTTTGAATACGGACGGCATCAAGGTAGTTGGTAGGTAGGAAGCTTAATTATCGGCGGCAGAATGGTCTCCCTCGCTGCTTGGTTTGGATTCTTAGCGACTAATGTTCTTGTTGTTAATGTGCGGTTTCTCCAAACCAGAGTACAAGTGAGAAATGGTTGGAGGCGAGCAGGGCAGGGCACATGACCAACACCCGCCACATTCATCGTCTGGTCGCCACTCGTGCTTGACGCACCCGGATCAGGTGGAGCAGGTGTGATCTTAATGTTGGATCTTGATCCTTCGTTGGAGGAACTGAAGGCTGTCGCTTTCTTTCCAGTCACGTTTTGGTGTGATTACGGACGGGGTTCTATTTAATGGCGGCATTGGTTCAGGGAAGCCGTGGGTCAAGGATCTTTGAGTTGAAGACATTATCTGGTGTTGTGGAGAGAGGAAGGACGATTGATGGGCGTTCTCAAAGTGCCTTGATTCATTTTGGTAGCATCAAAGCCGTCGAAGAAATATCATTGTGCATTTTCTTTGACGGCCATTGTTTAGGTCAAAGGTTCGCCAGGAATGTGACATCTTGTCAGATTTCTAACCTTTGAGTTTTATAACTGTAACTTATTATATCTAGTTGTGATAATTTGTGTCAATAGTTCACCTTATTGTTCGCTGTGTTGCTTGATATCTAAAATCCAAGAGACGTAAAATGCAAACATAAGATTTAAATTTTGTTCTTTGAGGAAAATCCTTAGGTTTGTCATACCTTTCGATTTCTAAATATCCACGTTATATTTTTTTTTTATGTTGAAGGCTCCAGTCACGGACAAAAGTCCACATCAAGGCAGGGGCCTTATTGAAATATAGAGAGAATTGAGAAAGGGGGAAAAACAGACAGGGAAAGTAATTACAAATTTTTGAGAAAGTGAAAAACATGCAAGTATACCAGTTGGAGCAGGGGAGGATGAGTGGTTCCTTGCGAAAAAGGGTTTAAGGCAGAGGTGTGTGATGCCACCATGCATGGTGAACTTGTTTATGGCCAGAGTGATGAGAGAGATGATTGCAAAAGTCTTGGTGAGAAAGACACATCTGCAGTCTGTTGGAGATGACAGGGCAGGCAAGTTAGTGTTGTTTGCTAGTAACATGGTGCTAGTGGCATTTTAGAACGAGAAACTGCAGAAGCTGGTGTCTGAGTTTGAGAATAAGCGTGCAAGGAGAAGTAAGTAGAGAAGTAAGATTATTTGGTTTATCAGTATTAGGAGACAGGTTAGTCTGCAAGCGAGTTTGAATGGCAAGAACTTGCAAGAAGTGGGGTGTTTTAGATACCTATGAGTGGACATGAAACCATGGAAGCCGAGGTCAGCAATTAGGTTGGTGAGGAGTTTAAAGGCCTGGGTGCAGTGAAAAGTGAGTGAAAAGACAGGGCAACGATGGCTATATTCGATGATATAGTATTTCTAACACTGCTGTATGGATGTGAGGCATGAGCCCTATATAAGCAATTCCAAAAAAAGGTGAAAGTGCAGGAAATCAAATGTTTGAGGACAATACATGGTGTGAGGAGGGTTGATCAAATAAAACAGGACTGAGAGGTGTGGTTGTAAGAGGAGTACTTATGAGCAAGCTGAAGGTGTGCTTAAACAGTCTGGTTATATGTAGAGGATTAGTAAGAAAAGGATTACTAAAAGGGTATACATGTCAGAAGTGAAGGAACCTTAAAGAAAGTGGGGTACCAAAGAGGTGAAAAGATGGAGTGAAAGAGGATTTGAGCATTCAGGGCCTTAATATACAAGAAGGTGTAAGGCATAGAAAGGAGAGAGTGAATTTGGAGCAATTTTGTATACAGGGGGTAACATTCTGTGACCAAAGTCATCGAGGAAACCATGGAAAGATCTGTGGGGCCTGGTTGTGGACAGGGTACACTTGTTTTGGTGCAATATAAACGAGAGCTAAAATAAATGTAAACCAATGAGGCTATTCATTTGTCTATTCCTGTAGTTACCTTACTAATGTAGGAAACAGCAAAAAACATAGGGAAGAAAGAAATCTACCTCCTTATTCCCTGTGTGTCGTACAAGGTGACTACAGAAGATGGGGGCACGGGAATGGAACCACCCCTTCCTGTATTTCAATTTCTTATCCTCCTTGAAGGCTTAGTCTGGGGTGCCTAAATGTGTGTGGATGTAACCAAGATGAGAAGGGAGGAGTGACAGGTATTATGTTCAAGGAAGGAAACCTGGATTTTCTGGCTCCGAGTGAACAAAATGCTCAGGGGAAAAGGGAAAAAATAATTTGGAACTGTCTTAGGAGTAAAGTCAGGGGTTGGTAAGAGGATAAGAACTAAGGAAGAGGTAGCACTACTCCTGAAGCAGGGGGTGTGAGAGTGTATGAAAGAGTGTAATGATGTAAATTCTAGACGAATGTATGTGGGTTAAACCGAAAGTGGATGGTGAGAGAGGGGTGATTATTAGCGCTCATGCATCTGGCCATGAGAAGAAAGATCATGAGAGGTAACTGTTTTGGGAGCAGCTAAGTGAGTGTGTCAGCAGATTTGATATAAAAGGCTGGATATTAGTGATGAGTGCTTTAAATGTGAAGGTGAGTAAAAAAAAAAATGTGGCAGTTGAGGGTATAACTGGGGGTAATGGGGTATTCAGTATCATGAACGGAAATGGCGAACAGCTTGTGGAGTTGTGTGCTGAAAGAGGACTGGTGATTGGGAATACCTGGTTTCAAAAAAGGGACATACACAAGTATACACGTGAGTAGAAGGGATGGTCAACAAGCATTATTGAATTATATATTAATTGACAGGCATGTAAGAGACTTTTGGATGTAAATGTGCTGACAGGTGAAGCTGGTGGGATGTTTGATCACGATCCTGTGGAGGCGAGGGTGAAGATTTGAAAGGTTTTTGGAAAAGAGGAAACAATTTCGATGAAAAGACAGTGATGAGAGTAATTGGGCATGGAAAAGAGACTTGTGTGAAGAAATACAGAGAGAGACTGAGTGTAGAATGGCAAAAGGTGAGAATAAATGAAGCAAGAGGGGTGGGTATGGAATGGGAGGTATTTCAGGAAGCAGTGCTGAATTGCGAAAGATTCATGTGGCATGCAATAGATGGGAGGTGGGCAGATCATAGAGGGTAGAAGATGAAAAAGTAAAGTTGCTCATGAAAGAGAAAAGAGGTGTTTGGGCTGAAATTAGAGGGAATGAGTGCAGATGATTGGGGGATGTATAAGAGAAACAGGAGGAGGTCAAGAGAAAGGTACAAGGGTTAAAAAAGAGGGCGAATGAGAGACTACTATGTAGAAACTTTAGGTATGAGCATTAGACATAAGTAGTCATAAGGAACATTAGAAAGGAGCCTCTGCAAACACTGCGTTAGACTTGCCCTTTGCCAATGGCCTATTAAGGGTAAGGCACTAAATGCTAAGAAGCAGGACTGGAGTTCTTTAGTTATGGGGACTCTGTTGCTGTGGCCACCCATTTAAGGAAATTCCAATTGGAACAGGCATCAGAGATATATATAGATAGATTGGAGCTGGGGTGAGCGAGTATCAGTAAACTTTAGGGAAAATAAGATGTTTTGGAAGGAGATTAATAATGTTCAAAACACATGAGTACAAATAGGAACACTGCTGAAGGGGTAAAAGGGGAAGTGATAACAGGTAGCAAAGAAGTGAGGAGATAGAATGAGTATTTTGAAGGACTACTGATTGTGCTTGATGATAAGAGTAACAGACGTAGGGCATTTGACTCTGGGTGGTAAGCGAAGTGAGAGTCATGGAGAGTGGTTTGGTGTAGACAGAAGAGGTGGAGAAAGCCTTCCGTAAGATGAAATGTAGCAAGGCATGTGGAATGGATGGTATTGCTGTTGACTTTATTTAGAAAGCTGGGGACAGTGTTGCTGATTAGGTGATAAGGATTTTCAATGTATGTATGGATTATGGCTGAGGTGCCTGAGGATATTTTCAATGTATGTATGGATTATGACTGAGGTGCCTGAGGATTGGCAGAATGCATGTGTACCATTGTATAAAGGCATGAGGGGTAAAGATGAGTGTTCAAACTAAAGAGGATTACGTTTGTTGATTGTACCCAGTAAGTTATGCCTTTTTAAGTTATATGGGAGAGTACTGAGTAAGAGGATGAAAGCATGTACACAGCATCAGATTGGAGAGGAGCAATGTGATTTCATAAGTGGTAGAGGATGTGTAGATCTGGTGTTTCATTTAAAGAATGTGTAAGAAATACTTACAGAAATAGATGAATTTATATGTGGAGTTTATGGATCTGGAGAAAGCACATGATGGGGTTGATAGAGATGCCTTGTGGAAGATCTTAAGAATATACCATGTGTGAGGAAAGCTGATAGAAGCAGTGAGAAGTTTAAATCAAGGGTGTAATGCTTGATTATAAGTAGGAAGAGAGGAAAGTAAATGGTTCCAAGTGAAGGTTGGTCTGCTGCAGGGGTGTGCATTGTCACCATGGTTGTTCAATTTGTTTATGGTTGGGATGGTGAGGAAGGTAAATGCAAAAGTCTATGAGAGAGGGGTGAGTACATATTCTGTGGGGGTTGAGAGGGCCTGGGAAGCGAGTCAGTTGCCAGTTGCTGATGGTAAAGCACCAGCGACACATTCAAGTCAGAAACTGCAGAAGTTGGTGACTGACATTGGAAGTGTGTGTGAAAAAAGAAAGTTGAGAGAAAATGTGAGTAAAAGCAAAGTCATTGGGTTTAGCACAGTTGAAGCAAATGTTGGTTGGGGTATGAGTTTGTCCTTGGAGGACGTGAAGTGTTTTAGATACCTGGGAGTGGACATAAGCAGAGAATGGAACCAATGAAGCAGAAGCGAGTCACAGTGTGAGTGAGGGGGCAATGATTCTGGGAGAGCTGAATGATGTGTGGAGGGGAAAAAATGAGTATGTTTGAAGGTATAGTAGTCCCAACAACAATAAACAATATCATACTGATGCAAAGCAAGGGTTATATATAGAATAAGGCTGTGCAAAGGAGGGCAGATGTGTTGGAAATTAATTTTTTGATGACTGTGGTGTGAGGTGGTTTGATCAAGTAAGTAATGAAAGGGTAAGAGAGATGTGTGGTAATAAAAGTGTGTGGCTGAGAGCTGAAGAGGGTTTGCTGAAATGGTTTGGCCATATGGAGAGAAGGAGCAAGGAAAGGTTGCCAAGAAGTGGAAGAACATGGAGAATGGGGAGACCAGTTTGGAGATGGAAAAATGGAGTGAAAAAGATTTTGATCAACAGCAGCCTAAACATGCAGGAGGATGAAAGGCATGCATAGGAGAGAGTAAACTGGAAGGATATTATTATACTGGGGTCAATGTGATGACAATAAACTGAACCAGGGCATGTGAAGCATCCCGGGTGAACCATGGAAAGTTCAGTGGATCCTGGTTGTGGATGGGCAGCTGTGGTTATGGTGCATTACATATGACAGCTAGAGAATGGATGCAAGTTGATGTGGACTTTCTTTGTCTATTCCTGGCACTACCTCGTTAATACAGGAAGCATCATTCAAGAATGAAAAAATATATATTCTTTTTTCAAACCTGATTGCTGTTTCCCATGTTAGGGAGGTAGTGCCTGAAGAAAACAAAGAAAGGCCACATCCTCTCAAATCCATTCTCTAACTATCATGCAAAATGCAGTGAAATCACAGCTCCCTATCCACAATCAGGCCCAACAGACCTTTCTATGGCTTACCCGGGCTGCTTCACATGCCCTGGTTCAGTCCACCGATAGCATGTCGTCGACCCTTGTATACCACATCATTCCAATTCACTTTATCCTGTGCACACTTCTTTACATGTTTGCAGTTTCCCAGATCAGCAAGGTAATAGCAGGAACAGGCAGAAAAGTGGCCTTATTTCTTCATATCCACTCTCTAGCTGTCACATGTATAATGCACTAAAACCATAATCTCCTACCCATGTCTCACAAATGTTACATGGTTTCCCCTGACCACTTTTATAAGCCTTGTTCAACCCAGTGACAATGCATCATCCCTAGCATACTACATCATACCAAATCACCTTATCTCTTGGTTGCATCAGACCCTCTTGTGTGTTCAGGCACCAAACACTCAAATATCTCTCACTCCATCCTTGCACCTCCTTGGTTCTCCCCCTTCCTTGTTACCTCCACATCCGACAAGCAAACCCTCTAAGCCGTCCTCTACATATGTCCAAATCGTTTCAGCAGACCCCCTTCAGCATTCTCATAAACAATCTTTTGACTACACCTCTCTCATACTCTACCATAACCCTCCTCATACTACTTACTGTCCTCAACATTTAATTGCCAACACATCCATACTCTTCTTTACATATTCATCTAAGGCCTGTGCCTCGCATCCATACAACACCAGTGCAACTACTATACCATCAAACATACCCATCTTTGCTCCTAAAGACAATGATCTCTCTTTTCACACAGTTCTAAATGCTCTCAGGACATTTGCCCCCTCACCCATGTTCTGACTCACTACTTTTCCTATCGTTCATTCATTACCACATCCATTTCCCAGTATCTCCTCCTAAGCTTTCACCATTCAGACTCTCACCCTACCTAACCTTTCTCTCTCCAGTGCTAAACCTAATAACGTTGCTTTTATTCATTTTTACTTTCTATTTCCACACACTCTTCCCAACAGAGGCACCAATTCCTGTAGCTTTTCTCTCGAATCCTGCCCCTTGGTTCCCTAGTATGGGACTCCTTCAACACTTAGGAAGTCTACTATGTGGGATCACTGGTCTTGAAGTGTGGTGATGCTTCCTGTGTGTCAGTCTGAAATGAATGCAGCACTAGTCACCAATATATGTTGAGTCATCATACGATGATTTGCATAGGAGGCTTCTGATGTCATCACATAAGTGCTAGTTTTCACGGGTTTATTTTGAGCCAGCTAATACTCTGACATTTATAAGGCTGTTTAAGAGTGTTTTGGTCACTAAAGACACTTGTCAAAGACCATCACTCTCTGAAAGTAACTCTTAGGTGTAAATATATATGTACTGTCTACAAGTAAATATACATAAAAATAAGCAAAAATACATTTACATATTTGAAAACAGTAACAATGAGTGAGAAGTGTCATTTTGTGAATGTAGGTCGTGAGGATCACTCAACCATATACCACACCACCACCATCATGGTCTTACAAGTTATGTTAGTTAACTTGTTTCTACACATCCTTATCATTTACACGTATTCTTTCATAAACAGTTTTGTCATCAATGAAACTATCATACGCTTCCCCCCTCTTCCTCCACCATCTCCTCACCCCCTGCATCAACCCTCTACAACAGCATTATACAATAACTTGAGCACTATATTACTATCATATGACAGCTCATTTTTCGTAAATATCCTTCAACATGCGTCTCTATCCACATTTTTTTACAGTGGAAAACAAAAATGCCAAAACCTCATTTTCCTGCCCATAATGTGAGTGATTTTCACAAAGCCAACCACCATCTAAGGATTAAAGAATAAGTGTTCTAGTATCTTCAGGAATGAACTTACATCCTAGGCATTAAGGGTCTTGTGATTTGTTGAATCAGTGTTTGTGAAGTTTGGAGAGATGGGTAGTGTCCAGAACACACATGACAGTGTTATTTATACATGCCTCTGGAGGGTGGGTGTCTGGTGAAGCTGAGTTCAAGACTGGATTGCGAGGGCACTCATTTAATGCTTAATAAGTCATTATGGTATTTATATGTCTTGCTGAAGTATCAAATAATTTTGAAAATAGATAAAAAAATTAAGCTTTATGTGAGGACTATTATGATGAAACAAAGTCTATATCAAAGACGAGAGGCATGCAAACCAGAACTAACCTGTATGGAGGTAAGAATGGCAGCTACATCATACGTAGGGGACCATCTATTTTGAAGAATATCCAAACAGATCCCACCGTCAGCATAAACATTAGGATGGAACATCTTGCTCACAAATTTTACTGTCGGAGGTTTATTAGGATATTCTTCTGTGAATTCCAACGTGAGTTTGAATGTACCATCTTCAAATGGAGTGTCATGCGGCCTGCAGATAAATAAAAGTGTTAACATGTATATGGTTTCAGGTATCTAAACATCCAACTGCCGTATCACTTTCAATTATTACTCTTCTTAACAAATACCATACACGCTGAACAAACTTATACCTCTGTAATTATAACACTCACCTTTGTCCCCTTTGCCTTTACACTATGACACTATACATTCATTCTGCTAATCTTTCGACACCTTACTATGATCCATACCTACAAAGAATATCAGAACTAAAGAATCAACAATACAGTCACCCATTACTTAAAAAGTACAATTACAATACCATCTACTTCAGTTGCCTTGATGCATTTTATCATATGCAAGGCTCTCATCCCCTCTTCATTTTTTTCACCAAACCACTCTTTCACTTCGCATACATTCTCAACCTAATCATCTGATGCTACCTCACTACGGTAGGAAAAGTAATTAAGCATAAAAAAATAACAGAACAATATTTCACATACCGAACCTATTGGTGAAACAATATCTAATAAAAGCACCTACCCAAAGATGACTGCATTCCAGATCATGATATTGTTCTCTGTTGGAGCAGCGCTGACTCCTGCAGGTGGGTCTTGTTGCAACCTGGAAAAATAGCAAATTTCAAGAAAAATATAACATACAGAGAAGAGTATAGATTGTTTAAAAATTGTATTTCAAGTAGAAATAACCTAAAAGGTGGCTGTTAAGCAGTGAACAGAATAAAGATTAAGAATCTCCATTCCAAATATCCACACTGAAAAAGTCCATAATACAAATGCATGCCCATTAATGATTCCCACCAAAAAGGTGTTCAAGTAAAAGCTTCTGAAGTTTGAATTTGAAACAGTAATATTATTATACTTGATCGCTGTTTCCCGCTTCAGCGAAGTAGCGCCAGGAAACAGACGAAGAAAAACCCATCCCCCACATACACACATATATACATACATGCATACATATGCACCGTACATATATATATACATATCAACATATACATATATAAATACATACACATACATACATGTACATATTTAGACTTGCTCGCCCCCATCCACTCCCAATGCGACCCAGCCCCACGGGAAAATAGCACTGCCACCCCCCCCGCGCCGGCAAGGTAGCGCCAGGAGACAAATAAAATGGCCACATTCGCTCCCGCTCAGTCTCTAGCTCTCATGTGTAATGCACTGAAACCACAGCTCCCTTTCCACATCCAGGCCCCACATCCGTGGTTTACCCCAGACGCTTCTTATGCCCTGGTTCAGCCCACTGACAGCACGTCGACCCCAGTATACCACATCATTCAATTTCATTCTATTCCGGGCACACCTTTCACCTTCCTGCATGTTCAGGCCCCGACCGCTAAAAATCCCTTTCACTCCATCTTTCCATCTCCAATTTGGTCTCCCACGTCTCATTGGTCCCTCCACCTCTGAAACATATATCATCTTTGTCAACTTTTCCTCACTCATACGTTCCATAAGTCCAAACCATTTCAACACACCCTCTTCTGCTCTCTCAACCACACTCATTTTATTACCACACATCTC
>JAYMFT010362680.1:0-22721 GCA_038088735.1 Panulirus argus
TTTTTATAAAAAAAAAAATATATAAATATATATATATATATATATATATATATATATATATATATATATATATATATACAGGTGTTACCGGACTCCGCCTGCATGAGGTTTAACCACTGGCGAGGCTGTACACTGGTAGTAAAGTCTCGTCAAAACTTCTCACTCCAGAGGAGTCCAACATTCCCCTGCTACTGGAAGTAGCGCAGCTTTGGGCTCCAGGAGGTGTACATCATCATTCATAACAGGAAAATCCTGGAAGGTATAGTTGGACACCTTAAAAATCTGGGTCCCGTGTCTCTTCAACACCTTGCCTCCTATCATCAGAAACACAGTGGGAATGCACAGTGCGAGACTGTGAAGTGGGAAAGGTAAGTTCAAAAGTGCACTACATAAGTACCTAAACAGTGGTACCAGACCAGCCAGGCAACTGTGGGGGCAATATCTGGAGGCCCTGTGCGGGCTGCGGCTTCCAACAGCTTGCTCGACCAAAGGTCCAACCCAGCAACCTTGGAGCCAGCCCGGGCTGTGGGTGTGTAAAAGATCCCCTTTTGAAAACTTCACCTGGGGCCCTCTGCAATGGAGGACTTGGGTAAACACCAGGACCCTTGCTTAAAAAAGAAAAAAGGAGTTCTGATGCCATTATAAATACATAAATGTGTATGTAAATTCTGTTGTCTCAATTGTAAAAAGCTGTTCACCAAAAATGTCCAATTACACTTCTATTGTTTCTCTAACACAACACGACTTCATATTTACAGATTACCTTAATTACCTTATACATGAAGGTGTCTACATCAAAACTTAAAAAAAAAAATAAACAGCAATGACGTAAATAATTAAATAACCAGATAAATCCATTTAAAAAACCCAAAATACCTTATCTTAAGACAAAAATAGTTGGTGCTTCTCCGTGTACAACCTCAGATTGACTTTAAATTTAGTCTCCAATTTTATTTCCAAGATAATTCACCTCTTCATCTTCAATCAAACGTTCGTTAATACCTTGCGCGATAGTTAGCAATTACAAATTCCCTTCTGGCAATTAAAACCCGAAAATAAAGTTTCAATTCAATTCTGGCAAAAAAATCACCAAGAAATGTATCGAGTCTAACATCAAATATTTCCACTTTTATCAATCGGAAGCTAATTAAAAAAAAAAATTTAATTTCTCGAATTTAAAGATACGAATCTTTAGTAATATTGGACCACATTGTACGTTAAGACGGCAGAAAACGGTTAAAAAGTTCTGCAAATTTTATACAATTTACTATACTCATTAGACCAATTTAGAAACTATTTAAATTGGGCCGCATGCGACACTCCATTCAATCCACAACTCTCGCATTTTTAAAGTACTTTTTCTTTTCCTTTTACACCTTAACGAGTGACTTAAATTTCTTTTTTTTTTTTTTTTCATCTTTCAAAGAGCTGTTCACATTCCGTAACGGGTCGTTAACAGCTGAACCAGCTCGGGGAAATGGGTGCAACGCCTTGAACAAGTGCAACTCATTCACAAAAAAGTCATAATCCATTAAATAACTGGCATTACGTGTCAGAAGCCATTTCAATAAATAGATATGACTTATAACTCTTTAGATAATAAAATATAACGAGCCACAGAACCTAGTCAGGAATTAAAGCAAGATAACATTTAATTTCACATTGTTTACAATTTTTAAAAGGACATTTAAATGGCCCAATACAATGCCTGACCAGAACTACTCAAAGCTGAAGACGTTATTTTAAGCCAAACACCATTTTTTAAGCCAAACACCATTTAAGTCTCGTATGACAAGACCTCATTATACTCCAGGACATTAATTACAACAAAATAACGACGGGGAATTTCGGGTTGTTTACAAATCTTAAAAGCCATTTAAATACCCTAATCCAAAAGCCTGGCGAACCGAATTACTTTGACCCCTCCTGGTCTCGAGACCTCCCTTAAAAAGGGGGTACAGTCCCTAAATTTAAGGATGTAACGCCGGGAGACACGCCGTCCAAAGCTGCCTCAGGCCATGTGTCTAGGGAGAGAGAGAGAAGAAGCTTCAGAAAAATCAATGCTCGAAAAATAATAAACCCTTCGAACGGCGTTTCGTGCCATACCTCGACTCCCTCCTCCAGCTAGGGCCTGGTTCCCTCACTCCCCTCCCTCCCTAGCGGTTATTTAAGGAAGGAATATAGATGGAGGATTGGACTAGACACGTACCTTTGTCAGCCGCGGCTTCTGGACCCAAACAAACGCAAAGGGTCACCATCGCCGCCAATGTCAATTCCAACGCTGGATTTCTCCGCCTTCCAGCCATCCTCAGGCACTACGCGATCGGCTAGGGGCAGAACAGGTTCACTGGCACAATGGGCTCACTTCATGGGTGGTGGGAAACGGATAACGCCCGTTTTATGTATCTTCAAACATGGTGTTAAGTGAAAAACCACACAAAACTAGAGACACGACCTCCCTCCGTGAGTCACAACTGAACACTGACTTGCTTGATGCTTCGCCGAGCCTCGGGACACCGGTTGTACACCCAAAAACTAGTTCTTTGTCTCTTGGCAACTTTACTCATTTAAATACTTCCCACATGTAGTCTCAGCTCCGTAAAAGTAATTCAAAGCTTCTTTTGTAATAAATGCAACTTTATTAAATTAACCCCCTGTCTTTTCTTGAACATAATGGTATACACAAACATATGGGATATTCCTCCGCCGCGGACTCACATTCATCCCACGTTTCGATGCCAGATACTCAATTAATCATTACATTTTACCTCGAATATTGAATATTTTGTGCATTCATTTACCTTAATCCCTAAATATTCATATCATATGCACGTATTGATTGCTCATAGAATGGAATAGGAGAGATTACGACAACTAAAAGTCGCCAATTAACATTTAAATTTTCACGAAGTTAACTTATTAAATACCGGGGCATAATTTAATTGTCTTGTTTCCCCCTTGTTTTCCTTTATATATGACGGCGAAAGAATGTGTGTAACAGATAAGTGCCATTTTTTTCGTCCGTTCACTCTGTTACCTCGATAACGCTGTTGTAATGAAGAACAAGCCCCAAAAAAGGTTATTTGTATGATAATTACTTGTTTGATTAGGTCTCAGTCTATTGAGTAAGTTGATCTCCATCAAGATATCATATTTAATCTTGGTATATTATATTTCCAGGGAGACCATCCTCTCCTGACTGTTAATTTACTGATATTTTACCCAATTACTTAAGCAAATTTACCCCAACGGACGCTTTAAAAACAATGGTAACCACATCATTACCATTCTCTGATTATTTTAAGGGAATTCAGAGAGCAACGGGCCAATTAGGTCATTTCGAGACTGATTTTGTTATTGAAAAATATCAAAAACTGTTTTTGATAATGAAAGAAATCAAAAACTTAATAAATAATCTAATGATATCTCAATTACATTAATAACACTAATTAACCTTTCTTAAGACCTTACTTCCCAGAACTAGCTGTGCAACAATAACCAAACTGAATAACAAAATGTATTTAAATATATATGGAAAATATTTAAATATCTATCAGAAATTTTTTAAAGTCAGACCAATCGACTTTTCTAAACCTGGAACCAAATGTCCGAGCATTTTAAGGAAATAAAAATAATCTCGATTATTTTATTAAAATAATACTATACATATTTGAACAATCCATGATTTTATTTTCTAGAAAACCTTTTCTTGTACAACCAATCCTTCCTAGAAATACATAATATAGTAATTTTCATTAAAATACATGTATAAAGAAACATTAGTTAATCTAGATCCAATGACAAATTTACATGCAAATTGTAAACAGATCCGAGTAAATAACAGTTATTGTCAGTATGATAATTATGGACTCACATATTAAGAACATTTAAATGTAGGAAGACTATTGGCCAACATTGTACATTCACAGACCACAGAAAATCGAAAATCATTCGAGAAATATTATATAAAGTTTTTCTTCTATGATGACTTCGTCTCTAAATGCTTGAAGAATAATTCTGTTGTTAGCAATAATGCAAAAACGAAAATCGGAAAAATTTCAATCCTATAAAAAATCTCGGTTAATTTCCTTTGCTTAAATATTGCTTTGGGGTTGAAATAATAGTATACATGTTACGAGTACTAGGATCTTGTAATCTTATCTCCAAATATATGTAATAAATGAATACTATTATTAACGAAACGAACAGTTTATTTTCTGTGAGAGTACTTCTCAATTATACCAGTTTTCCAAGCGAGTACGGCCTTAACACTATACAGCTGTGTGTTACCGTACTCCTCCAGCTTGCAGTAACATCGCAATTGAGATCTCACTTTCTGCGTCCAAGAGATTGTCTCTAAAGGAATCTAACATTTCCCTGCTACTGGAAGTAGCGCAACCTTGATGTTGCATAAAGCCCTTTAAATGAAAGGGATCCTGAGCTAAAGTGAAATATAAAGCATATAAATTTAGTTCGTTATTGACAAAAATCACCTTAATTACTTATAATACACCTTCATCCCACATGCAGCGCTGGCTTTACATAAATATTGTTAGGGCAAGTAAGCTTTACTGACTTTAACTCGTCTTAACTTTCTTCTTAGGAAGACAGAGCAAAAGCCAATGCTTAACCCAAGATAACCCTCTGAACCCAATATTCTTTCAAGAATTATCGCTGCTGGTGTAATGCAGTTCCACATAGAATCCAATAATACTGTTTCCAAGTCAATATCTCTCTGCTCCACCCAACGATTTACCAATTGCAGACATTATTGGATGGTTGAGATGCAATAGGGAGACTGCATAGAGAGCGATCTATTACTACAAGCGAGAGAATCATTCGATTCTCATGGGATAGTCGCTGCATTAGGGATGAATACAGGGAATAGACGGTATTAACATGCCCTAGTACTCTTTCTCCCCAAAACTAGTTTTTGCTTTTTAATCTCCTCGATCATACCCTTCCCTTTTATTGATAATCTATCCGTCTAGTAAAGACTTCATGCTGGCATTTGACAGACAGAAGGAACTTGTGTAAGTTCTTGAGTTAACAATGTAATAGTTTTCTCTTTTTCTAATGTAGCCGGTATGGAGCAGGGAACGTTGGATTCCCTAAACACAGCCATAATGGTAAAGTTACAACAAATAGCACGAAAAAGTAGAAAATATTAATTTGAGCACTGGGGCACTGATTCCCCATCCCAAAATGCTGCCCAGGTCCACATTAAGAAAGTAAATATGATTGTTCCAGATTATTAAGTAGGGGAAAAAGTCTTTGGCTCATCCCAGGAAGAGCCAAGCCAATCCTTGTGGATTCATAAGATAACTGGAACAGAGCCTCAAGGAAGGAGGTCAATAACCAGAGTTGTACATAAGTGGAGGAATGGAGGGGTAAGGGAGAAAAACAAAACATGAAAATGCAATTATAGTGAGGTAAAGAAGTCTTCAGCCACATGTCTTTGGAGTTGGGGAACTTGAGATCTCTGAGGTAAGCAACTGAAGTCTTTTATGACAAGAAGCACAGATACCACCCATGGAACGAAACAATAGCACAGGTCATAGTTAGAAACTAAAAGACGTTATATCAAACATTTGTATTGCCCTAAGTGAGCAAGGGTGTCTATGGATATGTAGGAATAAGCAACAAATTAAATTTTACCTATGGACAGTTGCCTAAATGTACAGTAAAAGGATGGAGTTCTACATATGTATGGCCCATGGAATGTACCCATTATGGTAAGAAGGACAAAGATACTCAGTATCACGGAAGGGAATATGTGCATCACTGGGTACGAATAGTGTAAATATGTAATTATAACACATTGGATGTCTGAAAATGTATACTATATAAAAGGGCAGAGTAAGTAGAACAGACAGTTGTATGACTAATACATCTTTTGTTAGAAAGAATATAAGTGCTATGCATAAATGTGGTCAGTGAGGGGGCTACAAAGGGGTTTTTCTATCTACCCCACATACTCAGTATCACAAATATAATTCCTAAAAGCTACGAATGTAAACATTTTGTAATCACTTTTCTTAAAAGTATGTTTCTTGTCTAATAAGGTTTTAATCATTCTAGTGTGGAATACTTTTTGCATAACTGGGTTGACTCTTCCTCAACCTTTTTATTAGCAATACTTTCATCTCATTATTTCTCCAGGTATCACCTCTCTCCAACCAACCCTTTCTGTCCACTGTGATGTTGCCATCTTCTTCCTGCTCTATAGCTTCTGGTCTCATGAGCCATCTGCATGTGGCTCTATCACGAAGGTTTGAACCCATGGCATACTTGTGATTGCTGCCTCGCATAGTTTTTGTGCAGAGATTGGCTTTCCTTTAACAGTGAAGCCATGGAGTTTTTTTTTGTCCCTCTTCCTATGACTTCTCTACCTTTCAAAGTCAGGTCTGCAAACACCTCTGGAACTCTGATGCTTTCTCAATTCTTTTCTTCCCATATTTCTTTTCATCTGAGATTAGCACAACTGGGGCATGTTACAATTCTATTCTAGATGGTATAGGACAAGAAATATTAATGAAAGGAGCAGGAAGGGCAAAGGATGTCAAGTTAAGGAGTAAAAATGAAAAAACTTACCTTCCATGATAAGTTAAATCACAATCTGAGATACTAATAAAACAGTGTAAAGGGAGACTGAGGCGATGGGGAATCACTTGAAGAGTGCAATAAATTACAAAGCTGTCACAGAGGTGTGCTGCATAAAGGAGACAAAAGATCGAGCGCAGGTGCAAGTTCAGCAGCACACCTTACTTGCTTCCAAAGAGAGAAGTACTTTTTGGGCTGTACAAAATATGACTGTAGGAAAGGTCTTAGGATCTGTAAGAGAGGCATCTATGAGTAAGGGAATGTTAGTCATCCAAGGTAAATTTAAAGGACAGTTTTAATTTCACAAAGTGGAGCAACAGGGTAACAAAACTGAGACACCCAAATGGTACTTCAAGCAGTCTTTTGGATAATTTCATACCTGTTACTTGTGATACAACTCTGCTTTACCGAGTGAAAAAAAAAAAAAATCCAAACAAAGAGTCATTCTCATAAATTTCAAAATCTGAAACGGTGAAGCCAGACTTTCCCAGTCTTACCATAGCACTCAAATATTTGAAAAGCATGTGCATAAAATTAATTTCTCTTAACAGGGCTTCTCTAGAAAGGTGTTCTCACAACCAGCATGTTGTTCATGTGTGATTACCTGATCCCTCTTTAAGATGGGCGAATATCTCACATAAATCTCTAAAAGTCTTGTTCATTCTCTAGTGAGAACAGCTCTTCCATATTCAAAGTTGCAATTCGAACAGTTCTGCCCACTGAATAAAAAAGTCTTACAAAAACATGAATGACTGAAAATTCCCTGATCATCAGAGTATGTATTTTAGTTACCTTTCAAGTCCTTTTGAGTGTAAATGACAGTATCAGACAAAATAATCTAAAGTTTTCATTAGACAGTAATGTACCATAAAGGAAAACCCTTATCATTGTGCTGCAAATGCTGCTTCATGTAAGAACTGGGCACTGAGATGGTCAGCCAAAGACCCATCATGGACTAAAAGTTCAAAAAAATTTTACTAATAATTTCTGCATTGATATGCAAATAGTTTTCTTTCATACATACCCATACAAACATTTGTATACATGAAAACCATGCATATATTTATATTTCTGAAGTGTAGGTTATGTGATACCAACACTAAATTCAGCACGACAAGGACAAAAGGGAAGGTAAATGTACTGAATGAGGAGCTAGCCACACTCTGGATGTGGCCCTTGGTTGATGGTTCTTTTCCTTAGGTAACTATCATTAAGAAAAAAAAAAAAGGGGGGGGGGAAGTCCCCCTTACAACAAAATGAGTTTTCATATATCACATCAAACCCTGGTATGACTATTCCCTCTTAATTCAACAATACGGTACTTTGCAGGCAAGTAAGCCTCTATTGTCCATGCAGGTACTAACTTTGGTGAAAGATACTGTCCTCTGCCCAATTTTTTCCAAATTCCTATGCAGTATATTTCAAAGGTTTGCCACACATTCTAAAACTATACAGTATAAAAATGTTCAGTTCTACCTTTTAACTTTTGCTGTATTCTCTTCTTACTTCCCTACCCTGGTGTATATTGTACGGATCATACATTCTCACTCATTAATACAAGCGAAGAAAAATACTTTACATATATGACAGCCACACCAGTACACAGAGTTCACCCATATCTTAAGAAATACTGTATGTCTTCAGTGGCTGTACACATAAAGAGAGAGGTGACCAATATTTTTTGAAATATCATCTACTATCTCTCTAAAATACATCTTCATTAACATATAGTTTTTTCACTCAAGTGGATATACAGTGTTTTCCTAACTCAGCTATTTACAGTATATATTTCCCCTAATCATAACTGTGAGATAACTATCCCTTTCCACAATTATATGTAATAATCCCATACGAACTATGCATATATTCTCCAACATTAATATATGCTTGCTTCCTAAACTGCAGATGAATTCAAATTTAATGTCAAGAGTTTAAATTCAGTATCACAAACTATGAAATACATTATCTTGGACTGATAAATATAAGAATTGAAAAATGAAAATACTTTTCTGATATCATATCACTAAAATCAACATTAAAAATCACCATCAGCACTTCTATCAATCACTTTTGAGGAAATATTTAGCTGCTTGAGAATATATCGAGTCTTAGTGTGAATTGCAGTCAATTTTGTTTCCATTTTATCTTCAGCAGATGGATCCCACTTTGGCCAGTCCCTTATGGTTGCTAAAAGCTTGAGAATTTGTTTACGAAGCCGAGGATCAAGCTCTGACTCACAGTTCAGCAATACACTGCCCAATAGACCTGATTGTGAGTAAAAGATTGAATAGCTTTATTTTGTTTCAAATATGAAATATGACTATCTGTTTTATTAATTCAAATGGCCTGAACTACCTCATCTCTTGAGGATGACCATAAAATTTTTGAATTAAACTAATACCTTTAAATAAATAACCTATTCTTCTGCAACAGATGTGGTCTCAAGCAGAATCCACCTGAACTCTAAACAAAGAAAGAAGGATATCAACTTAAAAGTGTGATGTATTGCAAGTGTTATTCCTCGTTTATAATAAAATCTAAAGTTGCATTCCGTTGTCTTTTATCTCTATAGTGCCTCCCTCCCAGTGTTAAAACTTGATTCTTTAATATATTCTTATTTCTAGGCATGAAATAAATTTTCATATATGATGCAGCAAAATAAAAACACCAAAACATATTTTAGAAAAAACTGTAAAGGCAACAGAAAAAAAAGTCATATTAGATTGTAACACGAGATGAAAGTCATAATCACAGAGAAAAACTAATAAACAGCTGACTTGTATGGATTTACTCTGAAAAAAATCAAATTTTAAAGTCGGCATATCACTTGGAATGCACTTTCTTTTACAACTCCCATAAATATTTATGGTGCTCTGTAACTCAAACTACTGAAGCTCTTCCACAGCTATTCTACAGCTCACAAGCCCCATTATTTAAGGAACACTTACTGCTAATGAGAATATCACAAGAAAAAGTAAACCCCATCAAGACCCACCACAGTTCAGAGCACCACATGTGGCATGTATGTAAACATGACATGGGAAGATATAATGAAGGGTATTTAACTATTTGGCAAGTTCCAAATCAGTATAAACATAAATGACATTTGAGGAAGGATTAAACTGTCTTTAGTGCATTACCACATTCTTTCACAGTCACAAGTGATGAAGGCCCCTTTATGCAATACAAAATGATTGCTAACTAAATTTTACTGTATTACTTTCACTGTCATTAATAACTGCTTTCATCTATCTAGTATATTCTTCACATAAAATTTACCTTCTATGCAACCCAGTTCCTGGAGAATGTGACAAGCCTGCTGCCAGCCAAAAGTAAATCCATTCAGATATTGCTTCTCCTGTCCATCTTTCACACCTTCTGTTTCACCTGCTGCATATTCTTGCTGCTCTAAAGTATCAACAGCATCAAAAATATCATCGCTGCTCATATCTGTAAAGCAAATGATACAGGTGTCATAACTACCAAGAGCTTTAATAAATTGTACATCAAATTATCACAATTACTGAGATTACATATATTTTCAGTATATTTTCTTTAAGAATGAGCGATAATACACAAAAACTGATCATTCTTATGCAACTATAAGGTGAACAATGGAAAGGAGAAGTACACAGAGAAGTGTAGAGCAGATGTAGTGAATGGTGAGAGGCTAAAGACAGAAGCAACGTGGCAGGAGCATTTTCATATACCAAGTGTGATATCAAACTTGAAACGAAGGAAATGTATCAAAGGACAAGACAAATATAAAAACTGTAATCCTAAGCAAAAGCAAGGGAATTAATATATGTAAATAAATGTATCAAAGCACAAGACAGATATAGAGACCGTAACGCTATGCAGAAGCAAAGGAAAAAGATGTGAATGGATTGTTTTTAAAGAATAAAAGAAATGAAAAGTTTAAGGGGGTGAAGTGAAAGAGGTTGATTTTTAGATGTCAGAACTGTACATTCATGTCGATCATACTCTCATGATGAATAACAATGTGAGAAACATTAAAAACAGTATCAATGTTGATATGAAGCTGTGGAACATATCAAAAGTACATGGAGTGAGTAGGGAACTTCCTGAATGCCAGGATCTGGTGATTATATAGGCTTGCAGACTGCAGCCTCTAACAGTCTGGCCAACCAATAGCTGAAGGTATCTTACAGGTGCCATTATTATTTCTACTGTGAACGGCTATTGGATATCTACAGGAGTCTTATTTGCCCTATTATGGAATAATACTTATATTTTGGGAGTGGCTCCTTGTCTATCTATCTCTGAGCTAAAGATGAGTCAACAGCATAACTCTCCTGTTATCACCTATCTTCAACCATCCCCTACATCTGCCTTGATGTTGCAGCCGTCTTTGATCTATACATCTCAACTTGGCTCTGTTCTTGTCAGCATTCAGTGCATGATCCATCCATTAGGACTTGATCTGTGACATGAGACTGGCTGGTGCTTCCCACAGTTTATATGAGGAGACCAACCACACGAAGAATGACTGTAATGATGCCTCCTTCCTTCCCTGTAAAGCGTCAGGTCTAATAATATCTGAGGGGCTTTAACAAATCTCTTCATTCCCTTTCCTACACTCCTTATTTCTCCTTTCATCCAAAATGGCTATAATTTGGGCATGTTTTGCCTCTGTCATGTCTTGTAAAATTCCAGTTTAGGGACATCACAGAAATAACTCAGAAGTTTGGAGGTTATACATATCAATGGCCTCCTTATACTCTGATGCACTGATTCAGACCAAGGTAGCACAATTTGGAGATGTATACCATTATCATACCATTAAAAAACATACTGGGAAATGCTAGGATAGTTCGGGAAAATGTGGAGTAAATGTAAGTGAAAAACCTCTAGAAATCAAAAAAACCTACAAAAACCTCATGTAGCTTCCCCTGGCAACTTAAATCTACCATGTCTTTTAAATCTTACCCAAAATTATGTGAACATCAAGGTAGTTAGCATTCAGTTGCTGAGAGGTTTGTTTGCTGATAGTGTTTACCTCTTTCCACTGCATGCGAACTATACAGCAGAAGGATGATGTTGCATGTACATTTCTCCAACCATATTGACAAATGCAGTAAATCTCAACCCCTTCATGAAGTTAGGCGTGTGTCATAGGATCTGTTGATTTTTTGTAGCGTCCCACTCATCTCCCTTACCTATTGTTTTTCCTGATCATCACCGACATCCCCATATATTTATTTAAAGTTAAGTTTCAGATTAAGGGCACCACTGAAAGAAGGTATGGATACTGATAAATGCATATTCATGGACTTCGTACACTTCGTTAAATCCTTTTGAGCAGGGATGCTAATATATATCTATTCCATATTTGACAAGGTTAGTTATTTCTAAAGTAGGGAAGGATTTGAATTTGATGAAAATTGTGGAGTAATTGCACTTTAAACCGTTTAGAGTGGAGAGAACTGATTCGTACCAATTAACTAGAATAAGCGGGACCCCTAAGGTGTCTTAATTTTGACTGTCTAGCACACAGATAAACATTCACCTGGATTTTGCTTGGATTATATAGAGCTTTACATGGTCTGTAACGAATAAAAACACCCAAGTGGTCTTACCTTATTAAGGCTTGTATATCTAAGCTGCAAGCAGAAGGAATCAGAGAAATCTCTCCAATTGTTTCAGGTACATTTTCATGCAAATCAATGACACTTATACTTACAATATACAAAACTGTAAATGAATTACCAAATCAGTTGTAAAAGTAACATCACGATTCAAAATCCCACACTCGACTGACAGCAACTTATCATCGGCTTGTTTACCTGAAGACAACAGGGTTAAAAAAGTCTTGCAAAATATAATTTCTTCCTGTAAATTTGATATAGTTATTATAAAAAATTGAGAAGAATCACTTACATTGTTTTATTCAAGCCAAAAATTCATTTTAGAACATAATCATTGTTTTTCACGAGTAACTTTTAGGCTCGTAGTATAATCTTGTTTTCATTTCTTAGGATGGAAATATTGCTGGCGAATATCCATGATAGAGAACAAACCAGCGATCGTACAAATACATCAAACAAATGCCAACGAATATATTAGTATAGCCCCCAGACATCTTTCATTAAATGATTTGGCCATAATGTTAAGATCAAAAAGTAGTTTAGATCATACAGTATTGTTACATCCAAAGATATTTTCATTTTGCATTTTGCCAAAACTAGTGTTTGGATAATCTGCTGTTACTGACCTGTGGTCAAAAATGTTGACTCCATGAAAAAAAAATTACATTAATTTATATGAAAATCTATATTTCTTTCTCGAATTATGTAATACTTTAGTGACTGACGGGTGTCAGCCTGTCAGGTGTATACTGGCAGTATCGAAAAATGGTAAAGGTGAAGCATCATGGCTAATTGAATTTTATGTTCCTATTCAAGGAAAGTGATTATGTTCATCCCCATCCAAACCTTTAGGTGCGTCTTTGACGACTGTGAACAGGAAATTGTTTTTGAGACCTTAAAGCACACCATACTGCCTTTAAAAAAAAAAAGATAAAAAAAGCATTGTACTGTTTTACCCTAATCATGTCTGTCTCCAACACCCATTCCTTTTGGGAACTCCCTTAAAGGGGTCGCCAATGGAAGAGTTTTCAGAACGGTTGAATTTCAGTGCAGCTTCTTAGCCTTTAGTGCCCCATCCTCAGCGGGCCATTGGCAGAAGGCAACTCTAGCAGTATTGCCTATTGACTTCTACCTAATGTACCAGCCTACTAACTAATGCTCCCATCTGAATGTACCTACCTAATACTTTATCTAATGCTCCTGTCTAATGTTACTACCTTCTATTTATAGCTTCCACCATTTTGCCAAAAGGTAGGGCAAACCCATATCCTCACTGCTGGAAAATCTAGTTAGGAAGGAAGAATGAGTTAAAGTGTTGTCAAGTGATAGGTGTAACAAGGAGAGATTGTATGTTTGTGGACAGATCGTTAGCAGTCCACATGTGGGTAAGGCATAAAGAAAAGGCAGCTACCTGGGTTAGAAAAATGCAACTTGACAACCACAGAATTACTGGCCTCCTATGTAGCATTCATGAACCCTCTTGATACCTTTCTGGGCGGTGACTGCCAGCCAATTCCTACCTACCTACCCTAATTAGAAGTCATGGCATCAAATTGACAGACACTTTCATATAATCAAACTTTCATCACATTCATCTCATACACAGACATTATCCACCATATCTGCCAGTTCATAATAATTAGCATTTAACAGAGACTTTAGTTAAGCCTGTGTCTGTATGGTTCCTTAAACTTTACTTCTTGATCTGTTTTCAGAAACCAAATGTTTAAATAAATAGCATATATGCCATATTTTTCAGTGTTAATTTCATCATGGATAATAACTAGAAAACCTTTACATTTCTTTATTACTGAATGACAGTTTCAAGAGCACTTTTTACACTATTACAATAATTATGAGCTGACAAGTATTATCTGCATCAGTAAAGCCTGCTTAAAAGGAAAATCTAAAATTTTTCCTATAATTACAGGTGACCAGAATGGCATCACATATTTCATTAATGCTAGTTTTTATTGACAAATGAAAATCTTCAGTATTAGTTGATATACCCATGTTCATGCAACATGAAATAACTACAAAAATTACTGAAATGTTTATAAGGCAAAAATAAAAGAGAACCAATAAAACTTTCAGTTTTAAAGATCAGTAAGTTTGTGATGTTAAAATAATTTGTACTTTATTATATTTGATTTAAATATATACTTCAGACAATAAAATTTTGTTCAAACCACAGCATAACAAAGTAACATTAAAATGTTCTCCTTAACTTTGAAATACAAAAGAAATTTGAGAACTGAAAATTTTACCAATTCTTAATGATGAATATTATATATTTATTTATAATTGCCTCAGGATCAACTTTTAGGAAAGAGTCCTGGTGTTATCAGCATCTCTTTCCAAAGGACCCTGCATCCCAAGGTTGTGCTACCTCCAGTAGCAGGGAGAAATGAACTCCTTTGGAGTGAGAAGTTCTTTGACAAGAACTCTACTCCCAATGACACAGCCTCCCCTAGGTGACTTTTCACTCACAGAGTAACCTCAAGCTAGCAGTTTCTGGTTACACCTCAACAACAAAATTGATAATTTAAACAAATAACAGTAAAATGTTGTTCTTTATTTGTTTAAATATACTTGAATCAGTTTGAAGACTGAAATTGGAGTAGGCTGGCCCTACTGACAATTTTAAGGCCCAACCAAAAGCTGAATTACACAGCATGAAAAAATACTTGACCACAAATATCAACTGCATATATATCAAAATAAGAAAAGCTACATGATAATTAAGCACTTTGTTAGAAGTAATAATTATCATTCGTTAAATGTTAAAACATACATCATCATACCTATGTTCCACTGTCTTTCAAATTTATATTTTGAGTAAAAAATTATACACATTTATGTCATAAGGCAGTAATACAGATGTTAATTTAATCTGCATTCACAATCTAGGTTTTTACATTGTGAAAAATAACAGGCAGTTAATCTTGTCACATATTTCAGTTCTCTCAAGAAACTGATAAAATACATTCACTTTATATGAAAATTTGTTGCTGTTCAAAAATCTAAAGCCAACGCTTCTCTATACATTGAATATGTAAATGCAGTGCAATAATTCGGTAATCTTCATTACCATAATTACAATGTCAAAAGCTCCTCACAATATGAAAGACAAGGACCAATGTGATTTATCTGGCACATCAATTTAAAGTTCTCATCTATTACAAAATCAGGAGATTAAACGTACGGTATGGAAACCATCAAGAAGGATGGTGTGAAAACAGACCTTCCCATACAGTAAGAAGCCTATATGGTATATCTACACTTCAGATAAGCAGTAACATACTTTTTTGTGTGCGTATGTATGTGTATGTGTGCACATATATATGATTGTGTGTCATAAGGTAAAAATTCCAATATCATGGATCTACAGAAAGATGAAGCAAGATTATCTATAATTCCATAACATTACACCTGGCAATTATGATTCAGTACAATACAAAACCAGATTGTCTACCTTAAATATAAAGTGAGGAGCTGTGTATACATTTGACAGGTATACAGTCTCAAATAATCAGACTTCAGATTCTCTACAAGTAAGATACAGTACTGGAACTACTGTCCTTACAGGTGACTAGGGCATTAAGCTTCACTTTCTGGATCCTCTCCATCAGCCACAGCAGGATCAGGTGCTCGTTTAACCTCACTGCTCTGTGAAGCAACTGGTGGTGCCCTTGGAGAGTCATGCAAGTCACCATCAAGGATGAGGAACTGACCATCAGAGCTCACTGGAGGGGGGTCATCAATGTCTGGGAGTTGAGCTATATTGTCCAACAAAAGTTTCTGTCAACAAAATATTTGCAATTTTGAAATTGATCATTGAAACTAAAATCATAAGACAAAATCAAATACTGTCTATGACATCCATCTACTAGGATATAAATTCTGTGGCACCCATTGCTGCACACAACACTTGTACTTACAACTGGGTAATCTTGTAAATAATGTTTTTCATAAACTACTAAATGAAAATTATTTGTTCATTGTTTCCTGAGTCAGTGTGGTAGTAACAGATGTAGAAAAAACACTCACTCACACACAGCCACACCAGAGCTCTCAAGTATGATGCACCAAACCTGAGACTCTCTATCCACAGCCAAGCCCCACAGACCTTGCCGTGATTTCCTCTGACCACTTTATATGTCCTGGTCAGCTCACTGACAAGACAGCAAATCATCACCTGTGTACCACATCAATCTGGTTCACTCTATCCCATGCATTTATCATACCTTTATGCATGTTTAGGCTCCAATAACTCTGTGTCTTTTATTCCATTCTTCCATCTTGTCTTTGGTCTACCTGTTTAACTAAGAACAGGTAGACCAAAAAAAACTTATGATATGTAAGATACCATAAACTCGCTTCCTCAGGACTGGCCAATCAAGCTTATAATAAGCTTTTCCTAAACTAAAAGTGGTTAAAGTCTTAATTCTAAATAAAAAAATAAATTTGACAAAAAAGTTATTCTTTATGCATTGTAGGTGAGCCAAGAAAATCAAGTGTGTAGTGAAAAGGATAAAAATGGTCATTTCCTCATTTTGCAAATAAAGCTCAAAATGATCATTATCAATGTAAAGCTTTAATAGTAAGGCAAGACATCAAGAAGAAGTCTGTAATATGGGGCACATGTCCTCTTTCACACACAGCCTTCATTCTTTTCATCCTCTGTTTATCTCATGATAATCAGCTCAACTTAACCTGCTAATGGGCCCAAAGAGACTTTTATCATGATTAGCCAGTGGGAGACCATAAAAGAGCATGAAAGTGTTCTACTCACTGTTTCTTGTTTTCTTTTCTTCTCCAATGTCTTCTTTTCCACGAGCTGATCATATGCTGCCTTTGCCGCTACTCCTAATGCAGTGCAGACATCAGTTCCGCTGCCATCCGATTCAAATACAAAGCAGGAATACCTGCTGTTATCTGCACCATCACTGTCACTTTGCCGAACTATGTATCCCACCAGTCTAAAATGATTCATGATAAGCAAATATAAAAGTGCCATTCTGCTATGAATGCAGGAATGAAATAAACAGTACACAATACACAGAGACAAAGCAAAACATAAGAAAGAGTGGCTGAGGAACACATCAAAAGACATAATGGTCACAAAGCTTTTGATAAGTTTCCACAACTGACAAAGGTATGGGTAAATGTATGATGATATAGAGATGTCAAGAATAAATATGGATCACAACATTAAATATAACTGTAGTCCATACACATATGTGAAACAACATAACATGCAACACCTCTGTTTCCGCAAACCAGGATGCCCCTGGCAGATAGAACATGCATCCTTGGGAAAAACAAGTAAATGTGTGTGTGTGTGTGTGTGTGTGTGTGTGTGTGTGTGTGTGTGTGTGTGTGTGTGTGTATGTCTGTGTATGTCTGTGTGTGTGTCTCTGTCTCTGTGTGTGTACATACCTTCCTACTAAAAACTACCTACAGAAATTTTGCTAAGGGGTTGTGCTAGTACTTGGCACTTGCTGCATATACTGCTTTCAAAGTACTCTTAATCTTTGCTGCCACAAACACCATGCAACATCTCAATCTTGATTTCATCTGGAACCACTATCAGCAGTCTGTCTAGTCTTATTGTTTCTGTACTCATTCCTTTCAGATCTTTCATTTTAGTTGGAATTAAATTAAAAGAGCATTTTCATCTTTCTTGCTAACCTTAAAAACATTTTTTGCTTGATACCTTTTTGACATACTTCACAGAATTTTTGTAATTATCAATTTTCTTCCATGATGTGAAATTTTTAGTCCCATTAAATTTTTCTTAATTCTTTCAATTTGTCCATTTGCATAATCATCATATATCTTTCTCTTCTTTTTTCTACACTGTACGTTCAAGTTTTTTCAACCTTTCATGTTACTCTATGTGTTGCATTCCCAATACTTAGCTTGTAAAGTGCCTCTGAATACTCCCCAGTTTGTCAATTCCAACTTGCTTATCTTGTAACCCTACAACACAGTCGCATCTATTTGCTTCTTTTATATACACTGACCAGTTCCATTTTCAGCTTTATACCTCTCACAGTGAAAGATCAAATTACTAAGCCACTGATTACCGAATTTACTGATGATGTTTTTTTAATGTGATCCTCAAATTCCAGTTTTCATATCTGGTAATTCCATGGTTATTAACATTTTCTTCACTTTCAGTCTCTTTTCCTACTAGATCCTTATAAAGTGTCACCACTATTTTGTCACTAATTCTAAGAAATTGTGTACATGTCACTCAATTTGTGTTCAAATCTGGATGTTTACAGCAAATATCTAGGTTCTTGTGGATAATCATTTGTTTTTCTTCTGATTTACTATGTATATATAGTGCAGTTAACACCTTACTGAATATCTATTCTATCTGTAGAAAAAGTCTCCTGTTGCTTAAATCATCCTTGGTATATCTACCAGAATCAATTAACTTATATAGTTCTGAATTCTTAGTTAAGAGCTTTGTATTTCATTTTTAGAAACTTTCTTTTTTTCTGATCTCTGTCTGTGTTCTTGATCATTACTCACTTTCTCAGGGCTGTGTACCTCCTCAGTTCTACTTTTGGTTTTATCTTCACCGAAAGATGTCTTAACGTGACAGAAAGACTCATTCAAGTAATGCAACAACATACTTTATCTAATTCCTTTTGTAATATTTCCACTTTCTGCAATACTACACCCAGCATTATTATTCAGATGCATTTCAATTTCTTTGTTTTATTATAAGGGGGAAACTTATGAAATATCACATAAATAACGCAGAGAAGCATGGAGTCTTGTTGTAAAGGATTCAGAATGTGAGAACAATGACTAAGCACTGGCATGGGCTAGGACATCATACAAAGCTACCAACTCTGGAAACTCATGCTCCAAGTTGATGGTAATGTTTTACGTGCTGGACAAAGGATCTTGGGAGTTTAAAGATTTTAAGAAAGAAACTTTTCATAATCTAGCTCTAAAAAGGAGAACTCTACAAGTTAAAGGAGAACTCTACAAGTTAAGAGCTTTACATCAATGCCAGTTCATTTCAAAATGAGAAAAAATACTTTGGCAAGCACAAAAAAGGAAACATAAATACTGATTGGAACAGATACAGAGGATGAAATATGAGTGAGAGTGAGAAGAGATGAAAAGTTCAGGGATTTAAAGCATAAGAGAAGAAATATGGCAAAGAAAGAGGAAGTACTGACATTACAAACACTAAAACAAGGATTCAAAGTATGGTCATACGTCCTCTCACAGAATATCTTAAAAATAAACTGATATATTTTATCAAAATGAGCAAAGATATATCCACTCATGTCATACACAGTAAATGTTCAAAATAAATACTGTAGGCTGTCAATAACGTATAGTGCAGTACTTACTTATGGTTTTCACTGTGAGTGGCCCAATAGGCAACATCCTTCAAGCTATGTTGGAGACGAATAGTCTTGGTAGCAGCATCAGACAGTACAAGATACATGTTGGAAATAGAGAGTCGTAATTCATTTGTTGAGAAAACATTGTGGATGGCTCGGGCTGCTATGATCCTCCTCATTACTTCACATACCACACCCTGCCCTGAAGAGTATTATTCATTGTTGTTGCTTGAGATTTGCCAAAACTTACCCTGTCAAGGGCTATGTCCTGGTATAGCCTAATCCACCATACCGCCACAACCCATGACCTCGATATTATTCATTCATTGCTACATAACATCAAACACTTCATAAAAAACTCCACAGACAAGTGCAATACCTACTTAAGCATACTTTAAATTATTCTTTAATTTTCAAAATAAAACAAAATCTCTGAGTAAGTGGTAATCTATTAATTGTCAAAATTTGTATCCATGAAAAATTTAGTGTCTTTTTCCCATTGTGCCAAAGAGCATAATGGAAAATCCTGGAAAACACTGATAGAGATGTCTCATTCAGCAAGAAGAATTAAAAGATTATAATTCTAAGTGCTGTTCATGAAAATATAAAAAACAATAAAGGACACTATCATCTTGGTAAAATGATGCACTGGTGAGAGAAATGGAAATGCATTCAGTACGACCATGTATCATAAAGAACTATACTAATTACATAATATGTAACTGCCCTTCTAAAATTACACAACAGCGTACTTGCAATTTAGGCCAAGAATCAATTGCACGGGGATAAACAGCAATAGTCAAGAGCTAAAATATATCCTTTGGATGAGTCTCCATAATTATGGTATGAAAAATCAGAAAGTGCTTTTACAGTTAATGGAATGTGCACAGTACAAAAATGACCATATGGTCAGCATAATGACTATATGAATTTGGTGTACAATGAGTATCTCATAACTAAAACTAAATCCATGAACTTATCAAACAACTCCCTACGGCAGCTGAATATACATAAATAAATAAACATACCTATATATACAGTAAACCCGCAATTTAATGGCTCTCGATATAATGGATTTCAGATTTAATGAACCAGGCAAATAATAATTGAAAAAAAAAATCTAAAATGCTGCACCATGTACATTTCACATCGAACTTGTTTTTGGGAGCCTGAGGTAGATTTGCTTCGTTTTGGTCTCAGTCTGCCTCAAGCTAACGTGTGGTCAGGTTCTATATAAAGAATTGTGACTTTATGTATCAAATATACATATATATATATATTACAAGAGGTCACAGTGGTGTGCGTGATCTAGTATGTGCATAAAACCATGAGGAAAATGAAACACAATAAGTTCCCAAGAGCACTTTTGTGTAATGATCACATCATCAGGGGAGATACAAGAATGAGACATGTAGAACAGTCAGTTGATATACAAGGAAGATATGTAGTCTTATGTAGCTGAGTGGGTGTGTCAGCAGTTTTAGTGCACGAGACCCGGTATTAGTGATGGGTGATATGATTGTGAAGATGAGTAAAGTGCATAAGACGAGAACAAATGGGAATTTCAGTGAAGAGGGAAAGGGGGAAGTGATAACAGGTAGTGATGGAGTGAGGAGGAGATGGAGTGAGTATTTTGAAGGACTGTTGAATGTGCTTGATGACAGAGTATCAGATGTAGGGTGTACTGGTCAGGGTGGTGAGCTAAGTGAGAGAAGAGGTTGTGAAAGCCTTGCGGAAGATGACACCTAGCAAGGCAGCAGGATTGGTGGTATTGCTGTTGAAATTGTTAAGAAAAGGGGTGACTGTGTTGATGACTGGTTGGTAAGGATATTCAATATATGTATGGATCATGTTGAAGTGCCTGAGGATTGGCAGAATGCATGTATAGTGCCATTGTACAAAGGCAAAGAGGATATGGGTGAGTATTCAAATTATAGAGGTATAAGTTTGTTGAGTATTCCTGGAAAACTGTATGAGAGGGCATTGATTGAGGGGGTGAAGGCATGTTCAGAGCATCAGATTGGAGAGGAGAAGTGTGTTTTTGAAAGAGGTAGAGGATGTGTGGATCAGGTGTGTGCTTTGAAGAATTTATGTGAGAAATACTTGGAAAACAGATGGATTTGTATGTGGCATTTATGGATCTGGAGAAGGCATATGATAGCATTGATAGAGATGCTTTGTGGAAGGTGTTAAGAATATATAGTGTGGGAGGTAAGCTGCTAGAAGCAGTGAGAAGTTTTTATCAAGGGTGTAAGGCATGTATACAAGTAGGAAAAGAGGAGAGTGGTTGGTTCCCAGTGAAGGTCGGTTTATGGCAGGGGTGTGTGATTTCCCCATGGTTGTTTAATTTGTTTATGGATGGGGTGGTTAGGGAAGTAAATGCAAGAGTTTTGGGGAGAGGGGTGAAAATGCAGTCTGTTTGGGATGAGAGGGCCTGGGAAGCGAGTCAATTGTTGATTGCGGATGATACAGCACCGGTGGCTAATTTGAATGAGAAACTGCAGAAGTTGGTGACTAAGTTTGGAAGTGTGTGTGAAAGGAGAAAGTTGAGAGTAAATGCAAATAAGAGCAAGGTTATTAGGTTCAGCAGGGTTGAGCGACACGCTAGTTGGGACTTGAGTTTGAATGGAGAAAAATCGGAGGAAGTGAAGTGTTTTAGATATCTGGGAGTGGACTTGGCAGTGAATGGAACCATGGAAGTGGAAATGAGTCATACGGTAGGGAAGGGGCTAAGGTTCTAGGAGCGGTGAAGCCGTGGAAAGAGAGAACGTTATCTTGGAGACCAAAATTGGGTGTTTGAAGGAATAGTAGTTCCAGCATTATATGGTTGTAAGGCATGGGCTATGGATAGAGTCGTACAGAGGAGGATGGATGTGTTAGAAATGGGATGTTTAAGGACAATATGTGGGGTGAGATGGTTTGACTGAGTAAGTAATTTTGGGTAATAAGGAGAGGGTGATTGAGAGAGCAGAAGAGGGTGTATTGAAATGGTTTGGACATATGGAGCGAATGAGTGAGGAAAGGTTGACAAAGAGGATATATGTGCCATAGGAGGAGGGAACAAGGAGAAGCAGGAGACCAAATTGGAGGTGGAAGGATGGAGTGAAAGGGATTTTGAGCAGTCGGGGCC
>JAYMFT010362691.1:0-22719 GCA_038088735.1 Panulirus argus
TATATATATATATATATATATATATATATATATATATATATATATATATATAGCGTTAATGGGATGGCCTCGATTAGGGCTACATTAGACAGATCTCTTGTAATATTGTTCAAGATGTCGCTGGAGAAAGGTAAAGTGTCAAGGGAGTAGAAAAGGGCAAATTTCATACCTCTCAATAAGAAGGGAGGCTGAAAATTGGCACTGACTTAGTCTAGTCTCGGTGTGGCATGTAAGGTATTGTAAAATTTAATCAGAAAGGATATGGATGACTTTCTTCAAAGGAGAAACTACCTGAATGAGAGACAGCACAGTTTTAGGTAAAGGAGGTCATGTGTAACGAACCTTATAGATTTTTGTGAGAAACTGAGTAATCCTAGACAAATATTGGTTGTCTAAAAACATTTGACACAGTACAGCATGGGAGGTTGATTAAGAAACTGGATCACAGGAAAAAGCGGAGACTTCACTGATGTATAGATTATCTTGGTGACGGGAACAAAGGACACATGTTTGTCAGAGGGACCATCTCTAAATGGGTGGAGGTCACCAGTGAAGTGCCAGAGGGTTCTGTTTTGGATCTGTTACTCTTCTTGATTTATGTGAATGTCTTGCTTGAAGGTATGGACTCCTACCTGAAGATGTTTGGAGATGATGCAAAAATCAAGTGAGAAGTGAAAAGCAAACAGGATTGCATCAGCTTTGAAGGGGACCTAAACAGACTCCAAAGTTGTTCTCATACATGTTTAATGAAATCCACCCCAAGAAAATGTAAATAGTGGGAATGGAACAAAGTGAAAGAAGGCCTCAATATGATTATCATTTAGCAGGGAAAAAAATTTCGGATTCTGTATGCAAGAAGGGCTTGGGAGTCAACATCATCCCTAACCTGTCTCCAGAGTCTAACATTATGAAAATGATAAAGGAGACAGTCTGTTCTCAGACAAATATCAGAGTAGCTTTCAATATATGGATAAAGAAAGATTTTGCAACTCAAGCTCGGTCACCACAGCTAAAGAAGCACAAAAGGCTGAGAGAACTTCCTGAGAAGGGCAACTAAGGTAGTACTAGAATTAAGAGAGCTGTGTTACAAGGAAAGGCTAAAGGCTTTAAGTTTGCTAACCTTGGAAGAGAGGAGAGTGAGGGTGACCTGATCATAACCTTTAGGTTTTTAAAATGAATTCGTGACACTGACAGTGATCAGTTTTTTGAAAGATGTAGGGAAAGAGCAACGAGAGAACATAACATGAAATTAAGAAAAAAATTTGCTAACAAAGATGTAAGGAAATACTTTCATAGTATGCCAGTGGTTGATTAATTGAATAGAATGACTGAAGACATGGTTAATGCAGACAGCATACATAAATTTAAGGAGTATTATGATAGTATGAAGGTAGTAGTTGGTAGACAGCTACTGACCAAGGAGATATATTACAGGTACTACTTGCCTGGATATTGGGATGATTAGTGACAGCTGCATAGTGAGCTAGCACTTCAGTGGTTGTCAAATTGCACCTCTTTGACCTAGGTAGCTGTCTTTTCTTTCTCCCCTCACCCAAATGTGGACTGCTGGCATTCTGTCTGCACACATGCAATCTCTCCCTATCACACATAACACTTGACATCACTTAACACACACAACTCATTTTTTTGTAACTAGATTTTTCTACAGTGGGCAGTATGTGCTGGCCCTACCTTTTGGCTAGATGGTAGGAACAATAGATAGGTGTAGTAGGTGGAGACATCAGGCAGGAGCATTAGGTAGAAGCAGTAGGCAGGAACATTAAGCAGGAGCATTAGGTAGAATTGTAATGTTGGAACATTAGGTAAGAACATTAGATGGTAGTAGCTGGTTAGCACATTAGGTAGGAGCCTGTGGAAATACTTTGCTAAAGTTGCCCTCTGCCAGTGGTAGTGGCACTGGAGTTCATCAGTTATGGTGACTCTTTTGCCAGGGAACAGGCATCAGAGATGTAGATAGATAGGTAGTAGAGAATGTTCAAGAGATGGGGTCCCATGAGTGTAAAACTCCCTCCCTGTACAATACAAGTAGGTAATTACTTGACAGAGCTCTTGAAATATTGTTCAAAATATTTCTGGAGAGAGGCATTGTGCAAAGGGAGGGGAAAAGGGCAGACTTCTTATCTGTCTGTGAGAAGGGAGACCTGGAACAGGCATTGAACCACAGACTGGTCTAACTATTGTGGACAGTATTGTCAATAAGCAAGCGGATGACTATCTACACAGAAGCAATTACCTAAGTGAGGGACAGGAAGGTTTTAAGGAAAGGAGGTCATGCAACAAACTCTTTCTCAGACAAGTGGGAAGGTTAGGTGATTTGTTTGTAACTGTGCCGCCAGAAAGCATTTTGCACTGCAACTTTAGATCACCAGGCAGGAATAGGATGGGAAACTTTTCTGTTGAATAAAAGATTACATAAGTGGAAAGGATCAAAGGACAAATGTCAGAGAAACTTTCTCAAAGTGGCTTTAGGTCACTAGTGGAGTGCCACAAAGTCCTCTTCTAGGACCATTACTCTTTTTGATTTGTGTAAATGACTTTTTTTTTTTTACATTGGATACTTTAGTCATGGACAAAAGTCCACATCAAGGCTGGACCTTAATTGAAATAGAGGAGGATTATGTAAGGGAAAAAGAAGAGATAAGGGAAAGTATTTACGAATTTTGGAGTAAATGGAAAAACCTGTCTCTTAAAATGTGCCAGGTCATACTTACTGGGAAATATATGAAAAGGTAGGGAATTCTAAAGCTTCAAGGTGTAGGGAAAGAAACAGCCCACCTTTAGTTGTCAACGGCCACACAGTAATCATGTGATGCAGAAGTTTGCAAAGTATTGTGTGGTCTACCTAGTGGTGGGGGCACACAAGCAGCCAGCCCTTGGGAGCAAAAGCCAAAGTAATACCCATAGAAGAGGAAAAGTGAACCAACATGGCAGCGTAGGGCAAGAGTATCAAGTTTGGAAGTTAGGCTAGGAGAGTTTTTAAGTCGGACCACTTATAAGCCAGACCGCTTGCCAGAAGGTTTGGACTGCTACCTGAATATATTTGCAGATGATTCGAAGTTCATGAGAGAAGTGAAAAGGGTAGAGAATTGCATCACCTCAAAAGGGGACCTTGACAGACTCCAAAGTTGGTCTGATGCATAGATGCTGAACTTCAGCCAGAGTAAATATAAAGTAATGAGTATCAGTCACAGTGAAAGAAGGCCCCAATATGAACATCATCTAGAGGGAATCTGTGTTTGAAAAAGACCTGAAAGTTGACTTTTTCTCAACCAGTTGCCTGAGTCCCACCTTAGGAGACCAACTGTCTGCTGTCAAATAGAACAGCATTCATGTTCAAGGATAAGGAAATGTTCTGTAAGATGTTCACATCACACATACAGCCAAAACTAGAATAAGCTTCTCAGGTTTTGTTAAATCACTTGAAGAAGCATAAAGAGCAAATAGAGAAGGTTCAGAGGAAAGCAACAAAGACAGTATCTGAACAGAGAGCTAGAGGCTTTATATTTGCCCACCTTGGAAGAAAGAAGAGTGAGGAGTGACTTGAACATAACCTTCAAGTTTATAAAACAGATTAATGATGTAGAAGTGAACAGATCTTTAAGAGATTTAGGGACAAAACAACCAGATGACATAACTAGAAATTAAGCAAGAACATTTTTTAGAAAAGATGTGAGAAAGTACTATTATAGTATAAGACTGGTAGGTGAATAGAATGAAATGACTGAGGACATGGTTAATGCAGGTTATAAACATAGATTTAAAAAGTTTCATTTTAGAGAATGTTCTAGATGGGGCTCCATGATTGAAGAACGACCTTCCTTCAGTACAAATAGGTAATTACATGTGGGGCAGAAACAACAAAAAACTGCAACCTGGGCCTAGGTGTGGCATGTGACAGACAGCATCATGCTGGCTCACTATGTCGCCATTACTAATTGATGTTTTTTATCACTTTTAAATCTTATTTTTTGATGTCTTGATTTATTTGTTGACCTTTGTATGACAATCACCCTTTTATTAGAAGTCATGAATGGCTAGATGCATTGGCTGGATTTAGCATTCAAGCAGAGTTTGTAGTATCACCAACTTTGGTATCTAAGTCATGCAGATCTGTTTTACTCAGTTTACCTTTAGAATGATACATTGTAAATATTTGAATAAAGAATATTGATATGATTTCATGCTCACATTGGGAGGTACCTTAGATGATGCATATGTGTATCCATTAAAACTCGTTACCTGTAAAACATTTAGCCATTTCTTTGCTTTTATATGTATTTTTTTTTACTTAAACAAGATTAGAGTTTACTTTTAGCTGCTTGTGTTTGATATGTAAAAGCGCTCTTGTAAGTAACCCGTAAGCATAATCAGCTTTATTTCTCTCAAAGAGGATCTTACTCATTTTAAGCCCTGCACTTATGAATCGAGGTGGATACCAGAAAAAACACTCCATGGCAAGTTCAGTAGATATGGTTATTGAAGATAGGTTATGCTTTATTTTACCCATGAAAGTTAAAAAACTTTGACAGAAGGAAATTGAATTTTAGAGGGTTAACTCTTTTCATAACATGTTACTACCCATAGTAAGGGTCTGATTTTTTCTCTTTTACAGAAATACCTACTCAATCTGATAGATACTCCTGGCCATGTTGATTTCATGTACGAAGTATCAAGATCATTGGCTGCTTGTCAAGGAGCTGTTCTGTTAATAGATGCTAATGAGGGGGTTCAAGCTCAGACTGTAGCAAATTTTTACCTAGCATTTACAAGTGAATTAGCAATCATACCAGTGATAAATAAGATAGATCTAAAAAATGCTAATCCTGAGGATGTAAAGGAACAACTGCTGAATCTTTTTGAAATTGACCCTGATAAAGTTCTGATGGTAAGTTTGACTCCTTTAGTAAAATACTTTATTATAAGTACTCCAAAAGAGGTAAAGTTTTTGCTGTGTAGTAATGGTATCATTTGTATTTGCTGTTTTTAGATTCTCATGGCATTAGAAGGTGCATATCAATATTTTGTTTGTTCATGTTTGTTCACATGTATGAAGAAGGATTATATATTCTACCATGCTCAGCATAGGAATTTAGTATGCATATCAGACAGACTGTAGGTAATAGTTGGTATATTACCAGTTCTTCCCACCTGAGTATTAGAAGGGTTAGTGACGGTTGCGTAGTGAGCCAGGATTTCAGTGGTTTGTCGTGTTGCACCCACCAGCTTTGGTATCTTCGTCATGCAGGTAGCTGTCTCTTAATTTTGTCTCACCCACAAGTAAGCTACTGGCATTCTGTTCACAAACATACAATCTCTCCTTGTTGCACATAACTTGACAACACTGAACTCACACAGCTCATTCCTTGTAACTCTAAATTTTCCTTCAATGAGCATTATGCACTAGCCCTGCCTTTTGGCAAAATGGTAGGAGCAGTAGATAGAAGTGGTAGGTAGGAAAATTTAGGCAGGAGCATGAGGTAAAAACAGTAGGTAGAAGTTGTTAGTTGGAACATTAGGCAGGAGCATTAGGTAGAAGCCATCAGTAGGAAAATTAGTTTGGAGCCTGCAAACACTGCACTAGAGTTGCCCTCTGCCAGTGACCTGTTAAGGATGAGGTACGAAAGGCTCAGAAGTGGCACAGGAGTTCACTAGTTTTGAAGACTCTGTTGCCATGGCCACCCCAAAGAGGGAGTTCCAGGAGGGAATAGCATCAGAGATATAGATATATAGATAGATAGATAGATAGATCACAGACAGATGCATAGTTAGAAAACTAGACCAGAGATGCATTCAACTTAGAAATGTTTCTTTTGCTATCATATTTTTTTTTTTTGCCATTCCCTACATTAGCAAGACAGCTCAAGGAAGATGAAGAAAAGGCCTCATTTGCTCACAGCCATTCTTTAGCTATCATATGTAATGCATGGAAACCACAGTCCCCTACCTACAACTGGGCCTCACAAACCTTTCCATGGTTTCCTCTGGCAGCTTCATATGCTGTTGGTCAGTCTATTGATGGCATGTCACCCCTTGTATACCACAGCACTACAATTTATGCTGTCCCATGCACACCTTTCACCCTCCTGCATGTTCAGGCCACTAGCACTCAGAATCCTTTTTACTTTATCCTTCCATATCCAATTTGGTCTACCCTTTGTCCCCTCTTTTTCTGGTTTATATTTCCTCTATGTCAACCTCTACTCACTCATTCTCTCCATGTGTTCAGATCATTTCAGTACACCTTCAGCTCTTGCAGCCATACTCGTCTTATTACCACACCACTATCCAACCCTATCATTACTTACTTGATCACCCCTCCTGTCATCACATATTGTCCTTAGACATCTCACTTCCACCACATTCACACTTGCTTACATTCTCATTTATATTCCATGCCTCACTTCCATACACAACATCGCTGGAACTACTGTACTTGCAGACACCCATTTTTGCCCTCCCAGCTAGTGACTTCTCTTTCCACACATTCCACATTACTCCCCACATTTTCTCTCCAGTGAGGTGTATGATGGTAAGCAGGGAAACAGAAAATAAATGAGGAGTTTTGGCTCCCCTGACAGGAGATAACATCAAGTTTCAGGAAACAGTAGTGGATGGCCCATTCATACAGTACATATTTTGAAGGGTAAGTGAAGGAAAGAAGTGGTCTATCTCTCGATCTATCTGTCTGTATCTCTAATGCCCATCCCCTCCAGGAACTCCCATCAAGAGGGTGTACACAGCAAAAGATTCTCCATCTATCCTTGTCTTTGCATGCCTCTCTTGCATACACCATTCAACTCATTCTTCCGCCATTTCTCTCCCTCAACTATTTTTCCATTATATTTCCCCATGTCATTGGTGGTCTTCATCTCACACCAGCTCCTTTAATCATGCTATCATACATTGTCTTTGTAAACTCCCCATTTTGCATTCTTTCCACACACCCAAACCACCTCAATTTATTACATTTCATCCACTCTGTCATTTCACAATTCATATCCTTTGAATTCCCTGTCATACTAAATCTCACAAATAGTCTCTCATTATCTCTCATTACTTTCTTTGTTCCATCTAACCATACCACATGCTCCTTTCAAATGACTCATTTTTCTTAGCCTTGATTCTTGACCTCAGTGACTCACCCCATGTTCATGTTTTGGCTGCATAGGACAGGGTTGGGAGAATTATGCCGTCTCTGAATCCTTTCTCCCTTTCCATACGTTCACCTCTAACTTTCATTATTCTGTTAAGGGACCCAATAACTCTTCTACCCTGTACTGCGCACTCCCATATCTTTCCTTCCATATCACCAAAGTTACCCAAGGTAGCTTCCATATACATAAATTTTGTCACCTCTTCCAGTGTTTCTCCCCCATATCTATAACACAGTTTAGTGCACTTTTTTCACTCTATAGGGCTTTGCAAAATCTATACTTTCACTCTGTTTCCTTTCAAATACCATTACTTTGATTTTATTCACATCTGCCTTCAATTGTTTATGCTTACACACATTATCAAACACGCTTACAACTTTCTGCAACTCCTCTTCACTCTCAGCAAACAACACATCATCATCTGCAAAAAGGCTTCTCACTGGCCACCATACCTCACCACTGCTCTTTCATCTCTCTTAACACTCAATCCAAATATATGTCAAAAAACCACAGTAACATCACACAGCCCTGCCTCACACCCATGGGAACACCAAAATTTTTGCTCAACTCTCCATCCACTTTTACACATGCATTTGCTCCATTATACAAGGCTTTCACACTATCCAGCAGTTGTCCCTCAACCTCATATATCCTTAACTCTGTCATATGTTTTTGGTAGGTCCATAAAATCTGCATACTGCTTCCTACCTTTTGCTAGAGAAATTCCAGTCATTCTCACAGCAAAAATCTGATCCACATATCCCTACTTTTCCTAAAACTCCCTTGTTCATTACTTGTTTTGCATTCACTCACTTCCATCACTCTGTCAGTCAACACTTTTGCATGTACTTTTATGGCATACTTAATATACTTATTCCCCTATAATTGCTATATACATCCTTAGCACCTTTTCCTTTAAATAAAAGAACAATAGTAGCTTTCACCTAATTTTCAGGCACAACCTTCTGCTTCCATGCTAAAATACATGTCAAATACATCCATTCTATCATACTTTCTCCTCCGTATTTCTATATTTCAGCTGTATCCCATCCTTTCCAGGTGATGTTGATGATATATAAACCTTCAAAGAATTTTAATGCTCCAGAACAATATATAGTGACAATAACGAAGGATACTTCAGGATGGTACATGAAGCAGTAAATCATGCACTTCTCAGAGAAGGTAAAGTATTGATGATGAGGGATTTCAAATATAAGGAGATAGACAGGCAGGATTTGGATTCTCACTGTAACAAGAAATCATAGAGACACAAGTTCCTAGAGTGTGTATGGGAAGATTTCTTGCAGCGGCATGTCAGTGAACACAATTGGATGAGAGGGACTGATCCACCCTTGTTACTACATCTTATCTTAACACACAGTTACTCATATATTGAAAATATCACTTATGATGTACCACTTTGAAAAAAGTAATCATGTATTGCTTAAGTTTGATTACGTGATAAACAAGGAAGTTAAAAGACTAGAGTTGAGATAGGACTTGAAAAGGAGATATAATGATGGAAACAACAGAACATAAGAATTTCTCTAGGAACATAGATTGACATATGGACAGAGGTGGGCACCTGGTCCTCAAAAAGGATTGACGGTCCCAGTCCCAGTCCTTGACTCAAAATGGATCAACAGTCCTGGTCACAGTCCTTCCCGAAGAAAGGAACGAGGACCGACTCTGTCCTTGGTACTTTCATTTATGTGAAAAATATTTATTTGAAATGAAACACAAACAACCAGTTGAAAACACCGGTGCAAGTAATACAAATAGTAATTGATAGTATTCAATACAAGTAACTTCATAGGGTGGGTGAGGGGGCATAGGTTCTATGAGTAATGGAGAATGTGTGGAAAGAGAGAACGTTATCTCAAAGAGCAAAAATGGGCGCGTTTGAGGGAATAGTAGTTCTAACAATATTATATGGTTGCGAGGCATGGGCTATAGATAGAGTTGTACAGAGGAGGGTGAATGTGGTGGAAATGAAATGTTTAAGGGCAATGTGTGGTGTGAGATGGTTTGAGCGTGTAAATAATGTAAGGGTAAGAGAGATGTGTGGTAATAAAAAGAGTGTGGTCGAGAAAGCAGAAGAGGGTGTGTTGAAATGGTTGGACATATGGAACGAATGAGTGAGGAAAGGTTGACAAAGAGGATATATATGTCAGAGGTGGAGGGAACAAGGAGAAGCGAGAGACCAAATTGGAGGTAGAAGGTTGAAGTGAAAGGGATCTCGAGCAGTCGAGGCCTGAACATGCAGGAGGGTGAAGAGCGTGCATGGAATAGAGTGAATTGAAACAGTGTGGTATACTGGGGTCGACGTGCTGTCAAAGGACTGAACCAGAGCATGTGAAATGTCTGGGGTAAACTATAGAAAGGTCTGTGGGGCCTGGATGTGGATTGGGAGCTGTGGCTTCAGTGCATTACACATAACATCTAGAGACTGAATGTGACCGAATGTGGCCTTTTTTGTCTGTTTCCTGGAGCTACCTCGCTGATGCAGGGGTTGGTGTAAGGAATGGATGGAGGAGAGCAAGTATGGATATTTACATGTGTATATGTGTATATGCATGTGTATGTATATGTATTTATATATGTATATGTTGGTATGTATATGTATATATTGTGCATATATGTGTAAGTATGTATTTATGTGTGTATATGAGTGGATGTGTCTTTCTCCATGTGCTTCCTGGTGCTACCTCGCTGATGTGGGAAACAGCGATCAAGTGTGATAATAAGAAATAATAATAACTACATTGATACTTCATTTTTCCTTCAAGAAAACCAGCATTTCAAAATGGCTGCCAAGGAGCCCTGGTCTTTTCACTTGAGGATGTCTTTCTCCAAGGAGAAGGGCCCCTCTGTGGCAGCACTGGAGGGAAAGGTGCATTAAACTCTATGAACAAGTCCTTTGATGCTGGGCTTGGGAATGAGTATTTGTGATGATAAATTGTTTCAGAGGCCTCTTGCTTAGAAATGTTTCCACCAACTTGGTCCCGGTTTCTTTGCTTTTCACCCCATCCACATAGAGAGCCCTAAAGAAGTTCTCATCCTGGTCATTCTTACCCTCACTGCTGCTGGGTTCCTTGCCCATGTCCATCAGAATCTTCGCCATAATCACCATCAGCTTCTTCACCTTGGCTGTGATCTTGACGCCACACATGACGTCATCCAACAGTCTCACCCAGCCCAGTTTGAACAGAGGGTGTAGTGCAGCTTCCAGGAGGAAGTCCATGTCCACAAAAATGGGAACAAACTTGCTTTTGATGCCATTCCAGACAGCAGCTACCAGTGGCTGATACATCTTGACATCGTTGCTTTCCTTCAGCTCCTTCAACACATTGAGAGAGATGGCCAAGGTGGTCAGAAGTGGCCCCATGTAGGCTTTGACCTCCCCTTGCATGATGTTCAGTGCCTTACAGACCGGTTGCAGATACTCTGAAGAATTAATATCAGCTGAAAGAAAAACAGTGAATATATTAGTTGTGTACTTACATTTTTTTGTTTTTATATTGTATTTTTTACTTTTAAGTTTTAACATGTATACCTTTTCAAAAATAAAAGTAAAATGAAATAGAAAATAAAAAAAAATTACCCGCTTGACGAGAATAAAGGCACAATAAGAATGTTGGCATGCCCGGTGTAATCCATGAAGCTTCTCCCTGTCTTGGAAGATGTTGACCAGACAAGACACCCAGTCATAGATGGAGTTCCATTTCATAATGGTGGGGACAGTCAGCAACATCCCTATCTCGGCCTAATGATGTCTGAGGCTCGTGAACTTCTTGCCTGCTTGTTCTCACAACTCCATAGCTTTACAAAAAGCAGTCCAATACATTTTCCTTATTAGCATTGGAGGTGGCCGCTAGGTTCATGGTGTGGGCGGTGCACCTCGTGTGCTTCGACAGGACGTATACAGAATCTTCCATGAAATTAGCTGAAAATGAATGTTGAATTTATTTAATTAGTATGTCTGAATGAAAATAAAATACTTTACACAAGTTGTAAAAGTGAAAGACAGCAAGAAATAATGAACAATCCCTATTTACTTTCCAATACCAATGCCAGATCCTCAACTTGAATGATGTCCACATCATTGGTCCACCCCACACCTTCTTCTTCCTCTTCTTGGACCTCCTCAGGCACCTCCTCATCCATTTTACTAAAGACACTGCACAATGAAACACAATTAAAATACTCTTTCATTCATTGTTATAGAAAAAATGAAAAACGTAAACACATTAATCCCTTAATTTAGCAGACCCCAATATAACAGATTTAAAGGACTCGGCAAGTAATAATACAGTAATCCCTTGATTTAACAGACTGATAGGGGAGAGGGGGTGCCTGTAAATGCCGAAAGTCCATTAAATTGAATGTAACCATTTTTTTTTATACAATACACAATATACAGTTCACATGCATTCTTTTAACTTTTCTATCATTTGATGCCATTTTGAATTGTAAGGATTGCAAAATTCTTTAATAGATAATGTCACAGTTCTTTGTATACAACCTGACCGCAAGATAGCTTGAGGCAGACTGAGACCGAAACAAAGCGAGTATTTGAATATTCCATGATAATCTGCTGATGTGATGGGGTTAGAGAAACACAGATTGGGTAGGAAACACTATAATGGATTCAACGTTTTGACAGAGTCTTGATCACAGAATGAGTACAGAAGAACAGGACTCCAGCTTATATATGTCTAGTTGTCAGCCTTCACGCCCCCCGGGGTACCTGGTGTGACATTCTAGATATTTGTGCCTGGCTTTTGACCATGCCGCATCTTCCATGTTCCATCTTGCCGCCCCTGCCGTGACTGACCTCGTCATCTCCGTCAAGCTTGATCTCATCGTCTCTGCCATGGTGATCTGTCTCACAGCTGCCCTTGCAAGGCACACAAAGCCTTCCTGGTGATTCTTGTTTACTTTTGTTGCTGTGTAAGCCACCTCAATCGTTTTCTTACTTTTCTCGAACTACCCTTACTTAGTATTTTCATCTCACTCCAGTTCGGGAGGTGCCTTTTTTCTCTGCATGCACCAACAATGAGTTAGAAGTTCTGTGTGCCCCTGTTCTTCTGGATTCCTTCTTTGATCAAGACTCTGTTAAAACTTTAGAATCAGTCCAGTGTTTCCTACCCAACTGTGTTTCTCTCACCCCACCACATCACCAGATTGTCATGGAATATTCATATATGCGCTTTTTTTCATTCTCAATCTGCCTCAAGCTATCGAGCAGTCAGGCTGTATACAAAGAATTGTGACTTTATTTATTTAATGATTTTGCAGTCCTTACAATTCAAAATGGCATCAAGTGATAGAGGAATTAAAAGAAAGCATGTGAACTGTGTTTTATATTCAATTTACCAGACTTTTGGCATTAACAGACACCCCCTGCCCCTAATAGTCCATTAAACTGAGGGATTACTGTAAGTAGAAAAGTAGAGGAATGCCAGTAATGAAATTTAAGAAAAAATCTTCTTACTTAAATGCCTTGATGAAGTTGCTGCCATTGTTAGTAGTAGTCCTATAGACCTTTTGACTTGATTGTGAAGTAGAAGTGGACCTTGTACATATTCGCAAGGATGTTGAAGGTGTGTCATCTAGTGAGTCGTCTACATGCTAAAACTGACTTCTGCCTGAGGAGGGTTTCCTGGTCAATTCAGTGTACAGTCATCCCCATGAACGACCTGATATGAAGTGGATTATGGAATACTTTTAATTGATTCAATTGAAATGTATTATCTCTATATAAAATATCATTTATATTGTAAAAGTACTGTAATGAATTAGTTGAAATAACTCTGTTTATTAGTGTTCTTTTAATTTAAATAAAAGTAATTTAATTAAAATTTAAGCATACCCGTGGGTACACGTCCAAACATCTGCCATAGTAGAGAACCATTGTACAGAGTTGAGGACATCCCTCAGGTGCTGCCTCATCTCGTCAAACCTTAAAAAGTTTATTAAAAGATATAATAAGTAATACTAATGTTTCCAGTGTATATTTATATGTCACTTGAAACATATATTTAACTTCATTGACTGTGACGTGCATTCGCAAATGCTTATATCAATATCGTCAATGTGACCCGAAATCTCAATGCCTGTGAGGGTTAAATAGCCAAAACAAACATACCTGTCTTCAGTACGCCTGATAAGCATCTGCCTAAACATTATGTATTGACACCAGGAACACAGGTGTTGATAAAGTCCTTCCAAGAATCAGAGTCGACGATGTTGAGTGGCAACATGTTGTTCACAAAGAAAGTGATTAACTAATTAAAAAGAAATACAAATATGTTATGTTTCATCATACCTGACTGACATATAGACTTTTAGACAAAGTTGAGTGTTAATCATATTGCTGACCATCTCTTCAAAGAGAGCATAGGTGACTCAGGATGGTCCAATATAGTCAGCTGAACCATGGTCCTCTGCCTCTTGTCACCAAGGTGCTCCAGAGAGTCATGTGGCCTCTTCTTCCTTTTTCTGGATCGCCACCCCATCCTAGATGCATTGGTCAAAATGGTTCTGGACATGAGAGTGGCATTTGAGCTTGTTTTGGCTCTTGTTGCTTGTCAAGAGTAAGTTCTTGCTCAGCAGACACAGCAAGCACTTGTATTCCAGGTTCTGCTCATCCTTGGGGCCCTTGTATTCAAAATATTTGTCTAGGTATGGCTAAGGGTTACCTGGTTCAGTTTTTCTGCTAGGAGCTCCAGTTGCTTGACTTGAGGTTGAAGCACTGACAACACTAGATTCTCCTTCGTCCGCAGGCATTTAAACACGTTCAATTTCCATCTCAGTCTCTTTCTGAGTCGTCTTGGTGAAACGAGATATTATCTTTCTCTAAATGATCTTCAGTCACACCAAAATGATTCAAAAAGACACTTTATGAAAGATTACTGTATTGAGTTGAGTTTGTTATACTTTAAGTAAGTTTATTATAATGAAAACCTGAAAAGAGACAAAAAAAAAAAGGGAGAATAGAAAGGACCAAAGAATGTCGGACTGTCCGGAATTGATTAGAAATAGACAGTCGGTCCCCATTCCTGTCCTAACTGGAAAAAAGGACTGACTTTCCCAGGCATGGTCCTTATAATGGCCCGAGTTCCAGGAATTCAGTACTTTTGGAACTCGGTTCTGCCCACCTCTGGATATGAAGTTCAGTAGCCGGGAACCAGGTTATTATGGTGAAAGGTTCTGTGAAAATTGCAATGGAGTGAGAACGTATGTATCTCTAGCCTCAAATACAGAGTGAAGGTTTAGAAAGTGGGATGAATGGTTTAATCAAAGATGTCAAAAAGCAAGGGAGCTTATAGATGTGCAGAAGCATAGATATAGGTGAAACTCCAGGCAGTTAGCTTAAACAAGGTATAAGAGAGTAAGAAATAAAATGTAGCAGGATAAGAAAAGAGGAACAGTGAAATTTTGAAATGAGTATTCTGGATAAGACAGACAAAATTCCAAAACTTTAACATGTATTTGTTAGAAGTAGATTGTCATTTAAAGAATGGCTAATGAAATTAAGGGATATAGAGGGAAAAATAGATAATGTCAGGATATGTAAGGAACTGCATGACAAGTTCAGAAGTGTTTTTTTACAGAGGAAGACACTGTAACCCCATCATCATTGAGATGAGATGGGAAGGAGGCTCTAGAACATGTTATAGAAAGCTGTTAGAAGCAGTGAGAAATTTTTATCAAAGGTGTTAAGTGTGTGTATGAGTAAAGAGAGCGGAGACTGAGTGGATTCAAGTGAAGGTTGGTATGCAGTAGGGATGTGTGATGCCACCATGGCTGTTTAATTTGCTTTTAGATGGTGGTGGTAAGGGAGGTAAATGCAAAATTCTTGGAGGTGGGACAAGTGTGCGATCTGTAGGAGATGAGGGGACCTGGGAATTGAGTCAGTTTTTGATTGCTAATGAGAGAGCACTAGTGGCAGATTTGAGTAAGAAATTACATAAGTTGGTGACTGAGTGTTGAAAAGTATGTTGAGAGTAAATGTGAAGTAAAGAAAGGTTATTAGGTTTAGCAGGGTAGAGGGACAGGTTTGCTGGGGTTTAAGTTTAAATGGAGAAACTTTAGAGTAAGTGAAGTGTTTTAGATATCTGGGAGTGGACATGACAGCAAATGGAACCATGGAAGCAGAAGTGAGTCATAGGGTGGGTGAGGGAGGCAAGGGTTTTGGGGGCATTGAAAAATGTGTGGAAAGAGAGGTCTTTATCTGGGAGGGTATAAATGTGTATTTTTGAAGGTATAGAGTGGTAAAAAAGAGGTATGTTGATAAAGATGATGTGGTTGTGAGAGCTAAAGAGTGTGCTGAAATGGTTTGGGTATGTGGAGAGAATGAGTAAGGAGAGGTTGATAAAGAGAATATATGCATCAGAAGTGGAGGTGACAAGGAGAAGAGGAAGAAGGAGGGGTGGAGTGAAAAAGATTTTGAGTACGTGGGGCTCAATCATGCAGAAAGGTGAAAGGCACGTATGGGATAGATTGAGCTGGAACAATGTGGTATACTGGGCTTGACACGCTGTCAGTTGACTGAACCAGGGCATATGAAGCGTCTGGGGTAAACCATGGAAAGGTCTTTGGGACCTGTTTGTGGATAGGGGGTGTACTTTGAGTGCATTGCACATGACAGGAAGAGATTGGATATGAGTGAATGTGACCTCTCTTCATCTGTTCCAGGTGCTACCTTACTAATGCAGGAAATGGTAATCAGGCATGACAAAATCTAGTAAAGACATTAAGAAAAGAGTAAAAGGTCTTGACCTATATAAGGCTCATGTTCCTGATGAAATTTCACCTTATGTGCTGAAGATGTGTGTATATACATAAGAAAGACCTGTTCGAATGTTGTTCAAGAAGACGTTGGAGTAAAGCAAATTGCCAAGGGAGTGGAAAAGGGCAGCTTTCAGATCCGACTATAAGAAAGGAGACAGAGAAGAGATGCTAAATTTCAGACCAGTCTCCTTGACAAGTGGTCTGTAAGGCACTGGAAAGTTTGCATGAGTTTACTTGAGAAAGACAGACAGCAGGAGGCCTGATTGGCTCATGACTGGGTTGTCTGTTAAAAAAGAAAAGAAAAAAAGTTTAACAACAAGAAAATGTAATTACGCTCAGCAATTTTTTAAGCTATCACCGAATCCATGCTGCTGCACATTAACTGTCTATTGTCCCTGTTGTCACTGTTGTTTATACAGTTTATTTCTGGCATTTTTCTCCGAGGATACCTGAATTTATAAAGTAATTGTCTAAACGACTTTTGAAGGTATTTATAGTCTTAGCACTCACTACATCTGACGGTAACTTATTCCAGTGCTTTTTCCCATGTCCGTACTACTTCTTTTAGCTTTGAGTTTTATTCCATTTACCTAAATGAGAGGTAACCCTGATATAAGGAAAGAAGATCATGTGTAACAACCCTCATAGTTTCTGTGGGAGAGTGAGATCTGTCTTAGACAGAGGAAAGGCTGAGTAGATTGTTTATATCTTGACTACCAAAAAGCACTTATCACAGTACTGCATAGGGGACTGAGTAAGAAGTTAGAATACCAGGCAGGAATAAGGGGAAGACTCTTCAGTGGATAGAAGATTATCTTAGTGGAAGGAATCGAAAGGATGCATGTCAGAGGAACTTTATCCAAATGGGTGGAGGTCATCAGTGGAGTGCCCCAGGGTTATGTTTAGGGGCTGTTACTCTTCTTGATCTATATATGAATGATTTGTTTTAAGGTATGGAATCCCACATCAGTAAGTTTGCAGATGATGCAAAAGTCATGAAGAAAGTGAAAAATGAGTTGGTCTGATACATGGTAGATGAAATTCAACCCAAGTAAATTTAAAGTAATGAGGATGGGACAGAATGAAAGAGGGCCTAAATATGACTGTTATCTTACAGGAAATAGACTTCAAGATTTTGTGTTTGAGAAGGACTTGGGAATTAGCATTGTTCCTAACCTGTCATCAGAGTCCCACATGAGGATTATAGTGCAGCTGTTAGACTCCTTTTCTTCTGAACAGTTGCTCCATTTATACAAAGGATTGATTCATCCTTGTATGGGGTCCTGCTCATATATATTGGGTGGTTTTAGCTCTTCATCCTTACTTGACAGAGTTGTCAGAAGCAGTCCGACTTATAAACTCTCCCAGGCTAACTTCCAAACTTGACCTTCTTGCCCCACACTGCAATGTTGGTTCACTTTCCTCTTTTTATAGGTCTTACTTTGATTTTTGCTCATGAGTGGTGGCTGCTTGTCCCCACCACTAGCTAGAACATGCAAAACTCAGCAAGCTGTTGTGTTATGTGATTACTGTGTGGCTGTTGGCAACTAAGGGTTAGCTGATTTGATAACTGTTTCTTCCCTACACCTCAAAGCTTTGGAACTCTCTGCCTTCTTATATTTTTCCCAATAACCATGACCTGGCATATTTTGATAGACAAGTTTTTCACTTCCTCCAAAATTTTCATAATCCTCCCTATATTTCAGTTAAGGCCCGGCCTTGATACAGACCTTAGTCCATGACTGGAGCCTCTGATGTTTAAAAAAAGAACTGTCTGGCAAATATCAGAATAGTTCTCAAATTTATGAGTAAAGAAATATTTAGCAAGCCATTCATATCATGCATAAGGCCAAAATTAGAATATGCTACTCAAGATGGTCACCTCACCTAAAGATGCTCAAAGAGCTAATAGAGAGGGTCCAGGGAATTGCAGCTAGATGGTACCAGTTACGGAAAAAAGGTTAAAGGCTATAAATTTGCTGACCTTGGAAGAGAAAAGAGTTAGGGGTAACCTGATCACAACCTTCAAGTTTTTAAAACACGTACATTGATGATGTAGGGATAAGCAACTAGAGGACTACACATAAAATTAAGCGAGAAACCTGTTAAGAAAATGTAGAGAAGTACTTTTGTAGTATATTACTAGTGGATGAATGGAATAGAAAGACAGAGTGCAGAGTTAATGCAGACAGAGTACATAAATTTAAGATATTCTATGATAATGGAGATGGGGCCCCATGAGTGTAAAACTCCCTCCTCACAGTATAAATAGGTAAAAAAAAAAAAAAAAGTTATTACTGACATCCATTTCCATTGTCCCATTTGCTGCTATATCCACTCCCAGGTATCAGAAACAATTCACGTTTTCCAAGTTTTCTCACTGAAACTTACACTACAACTAAACTGTCTCTTTTAACCTGTCTTTCCTTACTACTAAGCTTAATTATCTTGCATTTATTCATATATACTTTCAGATTGCTCTTTCCACTCTCTATCTATCTGTCTATCTATATCTCTGATGCCCTTTCTGTCCAGTAACCCCCATCAAGGGTTGGCCATGGCAAAAGAGTCTCCTCTTATCCCTGTCCTTAAATGCCTCCCTCGCATACACCATTCCACACATTCTTCCACCATTTCTCTCCCTACAGTATTCCTCCAACCTATTTGCCCATGTAACTAGTGGTCTTCCTCTCACACCAGCCCCTTTAATTGTACTTTTATACACTCTCCTTGTAAACTCCCACTCTTGCATTCTTTCCATATGCACAAACCACCTCAAAGTATTACGATTCACCCATTCTACCACTCCACAATTCAAATTCATTCCTTTGCATCTCTTGCCATACCACATCTCTTATACACCCCCTTCATTTCTCTCTTCATTCCATCTATTCACACCACATGCTCTTCCCAAATAGCTCATTTCCACCGTCTGGATTCTTGACCTCTGTGACTCATTCCATGTCCATATTTCAGCTGCATAGGTCAGGGTTGGGAGGACTATGCTGTCCCTTAATCCTCTTTTCACTTCCATACTTACACCTCTACCCTTCATTAATTTGTTAAGTGACTCAATGACTCTTCTACCCTGTACTGTTTTCTCCCGTATCTCTCCTTCCATATCACCAAACTACCCAGGACAGGCAGCTCCTAAATACTTAAATTCTCTCACATCTTCCAGTCTCTCTCCCCCCATATCCAAAGCACAATTTTGTACACTTTCTTCTTTAACTCTATATGGTTTTACAAAAATTATACTTTCACTCTCTTTCTTTTCAAACACCAGTTCTTTGCTTTTACTTGCATTTACCTTCAATTGCCTATGCTTACATACATCATAAAACACACTCACAACCTTCTGCAGCTCCTCTTCACTCTCAGCAAACAACACAGTATCATCGTCAAACAGGCTTGCCGCTATCCACCATATCTCACCACCACACTCCATCTCTGCACCCATTTTCACTGGTTTTGCTTTCATCTCTCTTATCACTCTTTACATAGATATATTAAAAAGCCACAGTGACATCATACAGCCCTGCCTCACACCCACATATTTCCCAAAACTTTTGCTCAACTCTCCATCCACTCTTTCACATGCATTTGCTCCTCTATAGAAGGCTTTCCGGTATCCAGGAGTTGTACCCTTACCCCATATATCCTTAACACATCCCATAAAGCATTTCACTTGACTCTGTCATATGTTTTATCTAGATCCATATCACCAAACTACCCCATATCTTCGAGCTTTGTTTCGCTCACAGCCAGAATATTCAGATTCCCTCCCTCAAACATGACCCCTATCTTCTCTTTCATGTCATCTTGTTTACACCCACACACTTTCAGACACCCCAGCCTGAACCTCCAAGGAGAATGAGCACTGCTTGCATGGCTCCTTCTGTTTCATCTTTTAGAAACTGCAGGTACAAGAAGGGGATGTGTCCAGCCCCTCTTAGTCACCTAATTCGTAGGTAGAATTGTTTCCTCCCTTTACCATGCGTGCCCTAAAAGATAGAAAGCAACAGTATGATTTATACATGCTTTTTTATGGTTCTCTCTACTTTAGGAGGTGTTGATCAATATTTTGGTAACTGAAATGTATGAGAATAGTATTACATATACCACCATTCACCGAATGGAAATATAGCATGCTTATCAAAGAAAGACAGGTAACTAGAAATCTAAACCAGCAATGCACTGTTTAGAAATGTAAAATTATATAATTCAAGGCAAGAAGCTGTCTGTTCACTGACACATAATCATTAGGGTTTGAATTGATCCAAGTGCTGACCCTAAAAATCCATTATAAGATATTGGAAAGTTATGAGTTTTTAGAATATGAATTAGTGTTGGAGTCTGCACCAAGATGAAATGTAGCTGCATTCATCATTTGACTCCAGACTCAGTTTCCTAGAGAAGTAACTTTTCCAGACTGGAGATGTCTTTGCGGTATTCATTGGCTCATGTCAAAAACCTTGAGGTTAGCTTATTTTTTGATGCATTCCATTCAGAAATGGTTGTACAGATAACCTCCACAGAGAAGGCTATGGGTGTAATGCCACAGAAAAAAAACAAAAGTAAATGTGCCTGTCTCTAATCTTTTAAGTTTTTAGCCAGGGAAGAAACAGTATACAGCCTGTATACTACATACTATCCTGTGCATACCTATAACCATCTTGCATGTTCAGGCCCTAATCTCTCACAATCTTTTTCACCTCATCATTCCATCTCCAATTTTGTCTCCTCCTTTTCCTTATGCCCTCCACTTTCGACACGTATACAGGGACTTCTTAATTTATGCATGTTTGATTTACGCCATTTTTAGAATAACACAAATGGTCCATTTACACCTTTTTTTTTAATTTACACAGGCTTAAGTTTAGAATAATGCAGAGATCATGGAGCTGGCATGGCAGTGGTGTGGCATTGCCTGCGCCATGCAAGAAGCACGCACACGTGGTGTGGATACAGTCTATAATCACAGAATGTTACAGTATTTTGTGCTGCAGCATGCTGTGTATTACACATTTTTTGCCTCTTGCATCTTGCAACTAAAGAGTCTTTTAATTTCCCTTGGAACCAGTGGTGCTAAGAAGCATAAGGCTATCACTAGTGAGGTTAAGATTATTGTATTCAGATGTTATGAGAGAGGTGAATGAACAGCTGTTATTTAGCGTGCCCTTGGACTTAGTGAATCTGCTTTATGGAATATTCATGATAGTGGAAAGAAGACCAAGGAGAGTGTCAAGAGTGGAACATAGATTAGTGCATCAAAGACCTCATATTCCTGAAGTTCAATTATGGAGAGAATGGAATGAATGTTGAGCCCATGAAACAGACATCAAACTTATGAAAATGTTCCCATCAGCATGCTTGTGTTACAAGGAAAGACCTGTATATAATTACTAGGCAGTGGAATAAGGAGCAGTAAAGGCATTTCAGGCAAGTTTTTGTAGGTTCACAAAGTTTAGGAAATGCTGCATTAACATGCAAAAGGTCCTGGGTTCGAATCCTGGCTGTTAGAGGATATTTTGTGTTCTATGAGAGTGCATGTTCTTATGCACTATATTTGTGTTCATATACCTCTACATTTGTACAGTAAGGTTCTGTAAAATGCTAACTGCTGTTAATGTGACCCTGATGGAATTTGACCGGTGTAGACCCCATTGCTCAAGGATGTGAGATGCAGGGTATTCGATTACTTATAATCTAACAGTCATTTCCCTATTAGGGGTGATCATAGCCCAGCCGTTAGCATTCCCATCTACCATGCGAAAGGTTGTGGGTTCGAATTCTGGCTGTTAGAGGATATTTTGTGTTCTATGAAAGTGCACGTTCCTATGCACTATATATGTGTTCATATACCTCAGCATATATACAGTAAGTGTCTAAAATCCTAGCTGCTGGTAATGCAATCTTGTTGGGATTTGACCAGTGTAGACCCCGTTGCTCATGGATGTGAGACAAAGGGTATTCGATTACTTGTAATCAAAGTCATTTCCTTATTAGTGGTGATCAAAGCATTCCCATCTACCATGCAAAGGTCATGGGTTCCAATGTTGATTGTTGGAGAGTATTGTGTTCTATGAAAGTGCGCGTTCATATGCACTACATTCGAGTTCATATACCTCCACATTTGTACAATAAGGTTCTGTAAAATGCAAGCTGTAAGTAATGTGAGCCTGATGGGATTTGACTCGTGTAGACCCCATTGTTCTTGGATGTGAGATGAAGGGTATTTGATTACTTGTAATCAAATAGTCATTTCCTTATTAGCAACAATCATAGCCTAGTCGTTAGCATTTCTGTCTACCATGCAAAGGTCCTGGGTTCAAACCCTGGCTATTGGAGGGTATCATGTGTTCTATGAAAGTGCGCATTCATATGCACTATAGTCATGTTCATATATCTCTGCATTTGTGCAGTAAGGTTCTGTAAAATACTAGCTGCTGGTGATGTGAGCCTGATGGGATTTGACTTGTGTAGACTCCCATTGCTCATGGATCTGAGATGGAGGGTATTTGATTACTTGTAATCAAATAGTCATTTTCCTATTATGGGTGATCATAGCCTATCTGTTAGCATTCCTTTCTAACAAGCAAAAGGTCTTAGGTTTGAATCCCAGCTGTTGGAGGGTATTATGAAATATAAATATATATATTTATTTATTATTTATTATACTTGATCGCTGTTTCCCGCGTCAGCGAGGTAGCACCAGGAAACAGACGAAGAAAAACCCATCCCC
>JAYMFT010362712.1:0-22719 GCA_038088735.1 Panulirus argus
AAAATATGTGGTGTGAGATGGTTTGATCGAGTAAGTAATGTAAGGGTAAGAGAGATGTGTGGTAATTAAAAGAGTGTTTGAGAGAGCAGGGGAGGGTGTGTTGAAATGGTTTGGACATATGGAACGTATGAGTGAGGAAAGGTTGACATAGAAGATATATGTTTCGGAGGTGAAGATAACAAGGAGAAGTGGGAGACCAAATTGGAGGTGGAAGGATGGAGTGAAAGGGATTGTAAGCAGTCAGGGCCTGAACATGCAGGAGGGTGAAAGGTGTGCCCAGAATAGAGTGTAATGGAACGATGTGGTATACTGAGGTCAACGTGCTGTCAATGGACTGAACCAGGGCATGTGAAGCATCTGGGGTAAATCACGGAAAGGTCTGTGGGGCCTAGATGTGGAAAGGGAGCTGTGACTTCAGTGCATCACACATGACAGCTAGAGACTGAGTGTGAGCGAATGTGGCCGTTTTGTCTGTCTCCTGGCGATATCTTGCCGGCGCGGGGGGTGACGACGCTGTTTCCCGTGGGGCGGGGTGGCATCAGGAGTGGATGGGGCAATGAAGTGTGAATATATATATGTGTATATGCATGTGTATGTATGTATATATGTATATGTTGGTATGCATATACATGTACTGTGCATATATGTGTATGTATGTATATATGTGTGCATGTAGGGGGATGGGTCTTTCTTCGTCTGTTTCCTGGGCTACCTCGCTGATGCGGGAAACAGTGATCAAGTATGATAAATAAACAAATAAATAAATATATATATATATATATATATATATATATATAAAATTAAACTTACAGAAGTAAAATAGGGTTTGAAGACTTTTATACTTTGTATGAAGACTTAGCACATTATTAAACTACAAGGTAAGCCAAAGTCACCATGCACCTTTACTACAAATGATAAAACCATCTCATTCTTAGTATTAATGATGCAACAAATGGCCTACATGACTTCTAACACGTACAATGACCAACCTCCCCTGCTCTGCCCTTCCTTCCTCACGCAATGTCACTTCAGTGTTTCTTTGAACGCAAACATGTCCGGATGCTAACAGGAGCTAATGTGAAGATTTTTTTTTTCGCTTTTGACTTGAGTGTTTCTGGTAGAACAGATGTTACATAGTACAGACCAACATACAGATGAAGTGCAACAGAAGTTTGCTGAAAAGTATCCCAACACTCCTGTACCACATCGAAATGCAGTGTCGTGGTTATTTGCCAAATTTCATGATAATGGATCAGTTTTGGTTTGCCAAGATCAAGCAGGCCAGATGTAGTAATAGAGAACATATCTGATATCCAACATTTGTTGTAACCTAAGTATGAAGGAAAATGTATCTGTATTTATGAACAGAGACTTTCTGAATACACTAATCATTTACTGTAAGTGTACAGTGACTTTTGGCTCACTCTGTATGTAATGAAGCATCAAGTAGTGCCTGATTTCCATAATTTATCCTTTAACCAGACCTCATGCTGATATATATTGTCTGGTAAATGGGACTTCAAGTAACTCTAGCATACATACTTTCACAATAACCATCAAATTTCAACTGATCTACGGTGGTGATGCAAGATGCCTAAAGCTTCCTTATACAACAGTTACACAAGAGTTCTTCAGTTATTCACCAGCTATGAAGTTGGGAGGATGTTACAGCAGACTGCTAATAGATGAATTCAAGAGGTGTTCGCTTTAAAGTGATGAAGACTTGTGATCCAGATGATAATCTATTTGATGATAAAAGGAGCCAAGTGCATCAAAAAACCATATACATGAGGTGGGGACTGTCAAGACATGTCACTGTCAGGTTATGCAGCAATCAGTGCAATCTCAGCAACAAGCTACCACCATAAGGTTTTATTTCTCCTGGGGAAAACTGAGGCTTATTTCATTTGTTTCTCTATTCTTTTTTCTTATATCAATTTTTTCCTTTTCATTAGAAATTATTTTTCCCTTTACTTAAAAACTGCTCCATTTCTTAGAAGCAACAGGAAACTTTTGTGCCTGATTAGGTTAATTGCCCAAACCTCAGTTAGACTTCCCTCTAACCTATCAGCCTCATTGTCACCATGTATTTTTGAGTATTAAAGATCTGACAGGCTTTAACCCTTTGAATGCATATTGCTGTTTTGCATATTTACAATGAGAAAAAGAAAAAAAATCTGTCATTCATAACTGAATCAAATAACAAAAAAAGTAGTACACTCCTCTATACTGGTGTGAGAATGTTTTGTATCAACATAGGCAGGTCCTGCTGAGCTAAATGGATCCTCTTTACGCATAGTTTAGTAAATAATGATAAATGGGTTTTGCAGAAGGAGGCCAAATGAGGATTCTACCTCTAAGGCTCAGTCCTCTGTTCTTAATGCTACCTCGATGACGCAAGAAATGGCGAGAGGGGGAAAAAAAAAAAAATGAATATATATATATATATATATATATATATATATATATATATATATCTATTCATTTCACATATTTCAATTATTTTCATGTCTCATATGCATTATCTGCATATTAATCTACCATTTACATAAACAGAACATAATTTACTTGAAAGGAAAATAAAAACAACATCAAATAATATAAACAGTAATATAAAAGGAATTTTATTTTCGGCAAAATTGACTACATTAGTTACTCCATAAAATGTAGCTTCCTGCCATGATGACACAGTTACACTTTCCATGACAACTTAAGGGTTACTTTAACACGTGCTATTATTTCCTGCTGTGTTGTTAGTCTGCAAGTGACGTCTATGGATAAGATAAGGAGTTATATATCAGCTGGGAAGTAAAATGAGGGCACCAAAGTTTAGTGTCACTGACGTGGCTGGCAGCAACACACTGCACTACATCCACCCATAATGAAAGGGTAGTTACACTTTCTTTGTGATGCTTGACATTTTTTCCAGCTGTGCTGTTAGGTGCCAGTGATATCTAACAGCAACATGTGGGAAGATACATATGCTAGGAATTGAAATGACGGCATGAAGGTTTACAATGTTTTCTCATCACTTTCCCCATGAGTAAAATAAATGTTTATTCTTTTCACACATATGTTAGTTACATGCAACAATGTAAATGCAATCTTAACTCCACAGAAATGAATTTTTGGGCAGTAATAGGTAAGCTGCATATATGTAACTCAGCGCTTGTGAATTCAGTACACATATATTTCTCTACATTGCTTGAGAAAAAAATGGGATTAAACAATATTAGCACCGTGGCATGACAGTCATGTTAGTGGTGGTAGGGATAAACAGGACAAATTCTGAGAACAATATACATAAGCAGGAAAACATCAGCTTATGTAACTTATATGTTTTGAAATAAAGGTAGAATATCAAAATTCCATGATCCTTAAGTCCAAATATGTTAGGATTTTGAATTTTTTTATTCTAAAAAATGGACCATAGACTGCAGTCTGAATATAACCTTAACAGGGGAGTTCATGTACTTAATGCGTTTCTAAATGTAATTTGTTTGTAATATATGAAATAAAGAATTACTGAAATTACCTACCAGACATTCATGCTCTATGTTGTTGGTAATCTCGAATGCACTAGACCATAAATTTTTGAAGTTTACAATGTCTAGAAGTATAGATAATTGATATTCTATCAGTTTTAATCTTTTCCATCAATCATCTCTAAAATTCATGAAAGCATATCAGTAAAACAAAGAAACATAAAAAATTGAGAGGAAAATCTAATAAGGCTTCTAATAAATCATGATAACATGTTGCAAGTACCCAATAAACAAAGGTTCAAATAAGATTACTGTAAGGGACCACTGTCTCAACGACCAGTACCAAAAGTGAAAAAACTATGAAAGTTTCTTTGAGTTACACTTTAATATAATACTGAGGCCAAATTATATAACAAATACAACAATCCTCTGGAATTTCTCATCCCAAACTAAAAATCTTAGATGTAATATGTTAGAATGTCAGACTTGCAAAACTGGAGGGTTTCCTGTATTAAGTGTATGTTCAGCTGATACTGTACGCCTCCCAATAAATAAAAAATGCTCGAGGCATCTTCAGATATAAAACTCTTGGAAACATCGACCATTGGAACACAATGATGTATGGTTAGTGTGGGGAAGAAAATGACTGAACTATAAAATCAAAGAAGTACTTGAATTCATTCAAAACTTTCTACTGAATATTTCCTCAAGTAAATTATACAATACTGAACATTTATAAGCCCTTAGATAGGGTAGCTCACACAGTGAGCATGTATCACACAAAATAATGTGTATGAGGCTAGTTATGAGCACTTCTTAACAGGTCAAATGCAAGCACTTTGGGGAAACCTCTCCAATAGGTGCTTCACTTCTGGGTGAGTGGAACGAACATGTCTCCTCATATTGGACTTCTGAGAGAACCCCATACCACAAACGGGGCAAGGAAATGGTCGCTCCCCCGTGTGTGTGTACATGTGGTCTTTAAGATGGTGCCGCTTGCCGAACATCCGGCCGCAAACAGAGCAAGGGTAGCCATGGGGTGACCGAAGAACCGATGGTCCACCGGCGGCAGCCTACAAGAGAAACCATTCCTCAGAGATCTACCATGTCGTTAACTACAATCACTTAAAAAAAATCCACCATTCTTAAAGACCATCTGATATTACGACAATAATCACTCCATTGACTAAAATCTATCATGATTCATGAACTTTTGGCATGATCATGCCTTATCAATCTGGCATTTAACTCAATATTGTATAACATATATCATCTCTTAATTTCAAAAGTTTTCAAGAATATGACAAAATAAGTAAAATCAATCTGAAATACCAATATGCTACTTATATTTATCAAAGTAAACATAAAATTACTAAAATCAAAGAACAGTGTAAAACTCAGTATTAAAATTCTGTCTGAAGCTAAAATCAAAATGCATCAGGAGGTATAAACAAACCTATATTAAATTAACTACTCATCTCTTGGAATAGAGAAGCCTCATTTTGCTTATACTGATCATGATTCCACTTATATTTCAATTTGCTTTTCAGCATCAAAAAATACACTATCAAAATAATTTTGCAATTTCCACTTTTGAGCAACTAAGAGTGATAAGAACTGGAAAGAAATTCTCAGAAAACTTATCTATAATTCATATTAAAAACAGTACTGTGCTCTTCATCACTTTAGACTTAACAGATCCATATCTATATGCAATCACTTCATGGTAAAGTTTGCATGTATTTCTCTGGCCTAAGCAACCATAACACAATCGCCAACAAAGCCATCAACACTGGGCTGTGGATAAGTCTCAGTCCATATTTTACAGATGTCCTTAGTGAGCGTCATCAGACTATATGCTTCCAGAGTGCCATCTCCATCCTCAAGTTCCTCAACTGTGGCATCCCACAGAATACAAAATTAAGATTCTTGTACTTCCTCATCCTCAGAAATAATGCCCTTATGGATGACTCTGCTTCATGGTAGTACAAAAACAACCCTTATCAGTTGTGTCAGCAATGACAACAGCTCTCTTAACTCCACAGTCCACTAGAACACCCATAAAAACCTCCACAGCTATCTATCCATCAACAAAACCAGGACTAGACATGCACATCAACCTTATTTCATGACCTGTCTTGCTCCCTAAAGAGTCTTACTAGGCCCCACCCTTTCCAGGTTATTCGTTCAAAAACATTCTCAGTGTAATTCTGGACAATAAATCATGCTGGAAGGATTATGCAAGCACCATCATTAAATCCTCCAAATCTTGTCTCAATGCTGTCAGGATACTGGAGACACTTGGATTCCTTGGGCATGTACTCAGGTGGGTCTGGACAAGTTTTACTTCTCGCAGAAAGAAAGAAAGAAAGAAAAGGAAAGGGCATGCAAGATAATCCTAAGACCATCCTACACTCCTACCCAGAAGCATTATACACATTGGTCCTCTCAGCATTCATCAAATATCATTTGAACTTAATCTGCAAATTCTAGATGATGCTAAAACATAATCCTTGCCAATGTCACCTCCAGTCGTGAAAGATCCCTCATCCGCAAGCTGTAGTTCAACTCTACAAATGTAATGAGCCCGTCCAAAATTCATACCATTACAATAACAGACGTATTCCAACCACTGTGACCATCAACAATAATCAGTAGAATGCCACATCAGTGTCTGAATAAAGAACATCTGTTCAATCTTTCTCCCTACTGTCTTCAGAGTTTGTATTTTCTCTGTATAATTTCAGCTTTTGGCCGCAGTGAATTCAATAAACCAATAATTATCGTGGCTGTTGTTATTATCAGTTGGGCTATTTTTACAATTTGGCACATACTTTAACTAGAACATTAAAGATTTTCTGTTTTTCTTTTATGCATAATTCTTGAAGTTAACATCCAAATAAGGGCAAAGGCTGAGTGTAGAATTGCAAAAGGTACAAGTAAAGATAGCTAGGGCTGAGGGTGAGCAATGGGAAGTATCTACAGAAGCAAAGCAAGCACATACATGGGAAGTGTGTGGCATGTGGAAGATGGGAGGTGGGAAAGGATAGTGAGTGGTCGGATGAAAAAGTAAAGTTGCTCGTAAAAGACAAAAGAATGATGTAAGGGCAGTACTTACAGGAAAGGAGAGCAAGAAATTGGAAAATGTACAAGAGAATGCAGCAAGATGTCAAAAGAAAGGTGCAGATGCTGAAAAAGTGAACAAATGAAAGTTGGGGTGAGTGAGTATCAGCAAAATTTGGGAAGATGTTTTGCAAGGAAGTTAATAGCAAGAAAAATATGAGAACATGGGAACATCAGTGAAGGAGGCAACTATGGAAGTGATAACAAGCAGTGACAAGGGGAAGAGATGGAGCGAGTAATTTGAAGGTTTGTTAAATGGGTTTGATTGATAGGGTGGCAGATGTAAGGTGTTTGGTTGTGCAAGAAATGCAAAATGAGAAGAGATGGTGAAAGCCTTCCTTAAGGTGAAATTTGGCATGGTAGCTTGAATGGATGGTACTACAGTTGAAATTCTTAAGAAATGGGGTGCTGTGTTGTTAACTGGTTAGTTAGAGTTAACAAAGTTTGTATGGATCACGGGGTGCCTGAGGATTGGCAGAATGCACATATAATGCCATTGTATTATGGCAAGGGGAACAAAGGTGAGTGTTCAAATTCCTGAGATACAAGTTTGCTGAGCATACCTGGTAAGTTATGTGGAAGAGTGGTGACTACAAGGGTGGTAGCATGCACAGAGTATCATACGAGGAAGGAACAATCTGGGTTCAGGTGTGGCAGAGGATCTTTGGATCAAGTGTTTCCTTTAACAAAAGTGCAAAAAATACATGAGGAACAGAAGGATTTGTATGCTGCATTTATGAATCAGGTGAAAGTATATTAGAGAGCTGACAAAGATGCTTTGTGGAAGGCTTTAAGAATATATGGTTTTGGAGGAAAGCTATTACAAGAAGCTAAGAGTTATTACCATGAGAGTAAGGCATGTTTGCATGTAGGTAGAGAGGAGGTTGAGCAGTTCCAGGTGACAGTGGGACTATGGCTGGGGTGTGTAATGTCATCATGGCTGTTTGTTTCTGAATAGCGTGATGAGGAAAATAAATGCAAGGGTCACAGAGTGAGGTCATGTATGCAGACTGTAAGGAGTAATGGGGGACCTGGGAAATGTCAATAAAAGCTAGGTAATTAGGCAGCTTAGCAGAGCAGAGACAGGATAGTTGAGGTGCAAAGACTAAACTTGAGAAGCATATTCTAGTTTTGGCCTTATGCAGGATAAGAAGAGCTTAGTAAAAATTCTTTTTCCATATACTTGAAAGCTATTCAAATGTTTGCCAGCAGTCAGTTTGTCTCCTTTACTGTTCTCTTAATGTGGGATTCTGATAATAGGTTTAGGATATTGTCTACTACTAAGTCCTCATACACAGAATCATTAAGCTAACTTCTTGTTAGGTAATAATCACAGTGAAGTTATTTTCTATTTTGAACCATTCCCACTGCTTTACATTTGCTTGGGTTGAGTTTCATCAACCATGTGTCAGACCAACTTTGGAGTGCGTCTAGGTCCCCTTTTAAGTTGATGCAATCCTCCTCACTTTTCACTCTCCTTATGAACTGTGCATCATCTGAAAACATATCAAGGGAGATGTCCAAACATTTAGGTTAGTCATTTAAGTAGATTAAGAAAAGTAATGGTCCCAAAAGAAAACCCTGTGGCAATTCGATGGTCACCTTGACACATTTGAAGAAGGCTCCTCAGACATACAACCTTTGTTCTCTTCCACTTACATAATCTTTTATCCATTAAAGAAGTTTTCCCCTTATTCCTGTCTGGTGAACCAGCCTCCAATCAAGTACAGTGTAAAATGCTGTCGGATATTTCACATACAAAAAAATCCATGAAGCCTTCCCTTTTGTCTAAGACCAAGCTCATTCTCATGTAGAAAATATGAGGTTTCTTTCACATAATCTTTCCCTAAAAACAGCTGTCTCTCACTTAATTAATTTCTCCTCTATAGAAAGTAATCCATTTGCTTTCTACTTCTCTTTCCAAAACCTTACAGACCACTCTCATCCGTGACATGGGTCAGTGCACTTCCCAGTCTCCTTTCCACTAGACAGGTATGTTTGCCCTTTTCAATCCCTTTGAACTTTGTCTCTCTCTTGTGGCATCTTGAACAGTGTTTCCTGAGGTTTATCTAGTATATATACATAGATCCTCAGCATGTATGGAGAACTTTCTCCAGGATCATGAGTCTTGTTTGGGTCAAGATTTTTTAGTACTCTTTAGTATGTCTTATCTAAATATCTCAAAATCCTAAAACATCCTCTCCATTCCACCTTACTGGTGTTGGCGGGTTATAGCGTCTTCCACAGTGAAAACACTTTTTAATTTGTTATTCAGTTCCTCACATATCCCTCCATCATCTTCCGCAATTCTTGGCTCTGAATCCCATAGCCTGATTAACTGCTCTCTAACTGAAAGTCTATTATAATAAATCTATGGAAAATTTTTTGATTTTCTCTTGCCTTGCTAACAATTCTCTTTTCAAAATTTCTGTTTATCCTTCCTTATCCTGCTACACTAATTCTTTGCTTTCAATGCCTTACAAATGCTGGCTGGCTGAAGTGCCATCCATATCTTAACCACCATACATATCAAAGTTCCTTGGCTTTTTGAAATCTTTTATTAAACCTTTCTCACCATTCCCTCTGCATTTGAGGTTAAAGTTACCCAAGTTCCTACTCCTTCACTGTAAATTTCACAGAGCCTCACCACCATGCCTTGGTTCCTTGCTGTTTAACTCCATTTCCTAATCTATGTTACCAGAGATATCAATGAGGTTTGCATAGTTTCCATTATCATATCATCTCTATATTTGCTCTTTTTATGTCCTATTTACAACATATCAAAACTCAAATATTACCTGATCATTTTCTCCTTGTACCATATACATAAAATATTTTCATAATTCATGCTAGTATGTGTGGAGATATTTAGCAATGATGGTGTATCAGTCCTTCTCATCTTAGTGTGCTCATTGGCTTGTTAGTGTAGAAATTTTTCCTATAAACACTAAAAACTTGTCTCTCCATGACTATCTATTACCAAGAGAATAAAAATTCACCTAGTCCATCTTTTAATAATTGAAATACCCCATTGTCAGTATTTTACCATCTTTTAAATACAGGTAGTAGTAAGTAGGCAGCCACCAAACAGGGAGGTAAATTACCAGTACTACAATCTAAGAATCAGAAGGGTCAGTGACAGCTGGATAAGAAAGCACTTCAGTGGTTGTCATGTTGCACTCCTGTAACCAAGGTAAATGTTTTCTCTTTTAGCCAAACTCACACATGGACTGCTGGCATTCTGCCCACAAACAACAATCTCTCCTTGTCACACATAACATTTGACAATACTTAATTCACATAACTCATTATTCATAACTCTAGATTTTTCCTCTGCTATGCACTAGCCCTGCCTTTTGGCAAAAAGGTAGGAGAAAGATAGAAATGGTAGGGAGGAACATTAGACTGGAGCATTATGTAGAAGTAATAAGCAGGAACATTAGGTGGGAGTATTAAATAAAAGTAATAGGTTGGAACATTAGGTAGACATTAGATAGTAGTTTTTTAGGAACACTGGGGAGGAGGCCTCTGCAAACACTGTGCTAGAGTTGCCCTCTGCTGGTAGCCTGTTATAGGTGAGGTACTAAAGGCAAAAAAGCAACACAGGAGTTTACCAGTTATGTAGACTTTCCATGATCACCCCCTTGAGACAGAGATAGGTAGATAGATGCCATTTCTGGGAAATGAGGATTCCACAGCTTCATGTACCATCTATATTATTTCTTCATTGTTACAATGTATATTTGTTCTGGATCACTGCAAATTTTTTGAGGATTATGTAATATTTACATTACTATGTACTTTTTCTCTATTCTTACTGTTCCTATTATGTATAGCCTGAATGGGACATCCTTCACTTTTTCCGGACACATAATGCAATCTTTTATTATGAGGGCCAATACTCCGACTCCTTTGCCTTCTCTTTTCCATCTTACCATCATGTAACCCTCTGGGCAGAACTGGTGCGATCTTATCTCTTTAATTAGTTTTTTTCATGACTCCAACAATATCAAGTGCACTTTTCCTTATATGATCCTTAAATTCCATTTCTTTAACATTAAATATTAATCCATCAACATTTGAATAATTTTCTTTCAGTCTGACATTACCATCTCCTAACACTCTTGTTCTCTCTGTGATGCTGGATGGGCTGCTCAATCCTCTTGCCTCACTTGACATCTTCAGTTTTTTGTTTTCTGACTGTATTCTTTGCTGCTCTCCCTATCTTCTTAATTTCCCTCATTTAATGAATACCCTATCAGATTCCACTTTGTTCTTATGTTTCTTAGCTCTCTCTAGTACCTACTGGCTAGATGACTCCAAAGTCAAACGTAAGCATAATTGGTTACCCTTTTATGTTTGACTATTACCACCAATTCTTTTCATTCTGTTATCAACAAAATAGCATCTGGCAATTCTATAGCCTCCAGTAATCTTTTACGATGAATTTCTTTTCTCTTTACCCTTTCTTCCTTGTGGTATATGATTTTCTTCCAAACAAGAAATATTGACCTCCTGAGTTACTAATCTTTCTAATTTTCTTGCCATGTATCTTTCAGCTAAATCCTTCAGCACTGGATTGTCAACCTCTATCTCTACTTTTTCTACAATCTCTCTTTAAGCTAATATGAACTCGTCCTAACTGTTCTATACTTTTCTAAACCTTTCATCAATTAGCCCACAATTTTCCTTGACTGCATCACGACTAACAGTGCATATAATCTTTCTACAGCTTCATTAAATTTCCCAGATACCTCTGTTTGTAAGACCCCAAGCATGTGTCTCTTTCTGCACTCATTTCTATGCTTGATGACTCAAGACCTCCACTTCTAATGTAGAATCCATATTATCTCCTGACTCTCCCTCTTGGTACTAAATTTTATGCAACAGCATTTGACCTCTCCCATCCAAAACACTCCAAAACTAACCACCAAATCTCAGGCACAAATGAAAAGCTTACTCCTACCTCATGCTTCAGCAACCTGTACTCAATGATGTCCCAGCCCTCAACAAATATAACACTGACAAAACACATACACCTTGAAATTACCCAAAAGGCACTAATCATAACTCATCATAACTCAAGTCTTATATACCAACCCACTAGACATGCATCCATTAAAAATCACACGCTTCTAACAAAAGTCACACTCTCCCATCTATGTTCAGGACATCACCAATCCCTACATTAATATATACACCAACCTGACACAATCCAAGACTCTTCATGCTCACAATGAATCTACCATAGTAAAGAAACCAAACACTGACAAACTGCCCTGCACTCTTCCTAAAGAGACACACACAAAACATATCTACACTTTATGATGAACTGGTGGTTATGGCTAGCTTGCTGAGTGCTGTGGCCCCATAAAGACAGAAGGGACACCTCAAGCTGGATATAGACAGAAGGGACTCCTCAAGCAGGATACAAGTGATTATGGGCTTTTGGTTTTACCGGACTCCACCTCCCAGTGATTACACAGTGATTGAAAAGTCACTCTAGGCAACAATGTATCACTGTTAGTGGAAAAAAGGAAAACAATTTCTTCCAAGTACTTTTCATTCCAAGTAGGAATCTATCATTTCCTTGATACTGACTGTAGCACAGCCTTCAAGCTGAAAGAGTAAAGTTCAATCCATTCTGCAGCAACACCCACAAATACTTTACTTTCATTCTTCCTCTCCTCCCTTCCCCAATCATGTGCTTTTTTTGAAGAAATATTACAGCTGGATATGGTAACTTTATGACTTTACCTTGATATAAAAGTAGTAGAAAATGATCAGTTACCATGTTCATATTTTACTGATGAACCGACACTTCAAGAATGCAGGTGGAAAATCATTACAAGGTCAAAGGTTTAATTCAGGCACCACCTTTGTTGCTCTTCTCTGGACCCTCTTAATAATATCTTTATACTTCTTTCAGAGCTGTGATCAGACTGGAGAAGCATGATCCAGTTCAATACAATATATGCTGTGAAAAGATTACCAGATATTTCCTGATTCATATACTTGATTGTGATTCTAATATTTGCCAGTAGACAGCTTACTTCTAAAAATTCTCCTGATATGTGGCTCTGGCAACAGGTTAAGCACAATACTGATCCCTAGATCTCTCTCACACATCAATCCCTGACTTTAAGTCCAACTACGCAACAGGGCTTTCTTTCACCGAGTTCTATCTCATTACCTTGCACTTACTCAAATCAAATCTCATCATCCAGCTACTAGACCAGGTTTGGAATTTCAGTTTGTTCAGGTCCCCCTGTAAGTTCATGCAACTGTTATCATTCCTCTCATGACCTTTTGCATAATCTGCAAACATATCTGAGTCTAGTCTGTCAGAAAATTAATTTACATACACCATGAACATGAATACCACTGGCCCTGCAGCAAGCCCCTTTTAACCTTAGCCCATTTCGAGAATGTGTCCATAATCCTTTTTCATCCTTTTCTTTATCTTACAAGTTAATACAGTGATCATTTGGATTATACAGAGAAAAGATTACTTTAGTCAATGGTACCCCACCACTAACTGTTTTGGAATCACTATAATCACAAATTCATAAATTTTCAGAACTCTTTTCTTTCCTAATAACATCAAGAATCAAAAGGATTGCAGTGACCTGACCATTCTGATAATATTCATAACATGCTGATATGTCCCAAATCACAATAAAAACAAATGCATACCTAGTATATCTTTCACCCAACCCATCTACTCAGAAACAGAATACCAATATATATATAAACTTTTCCCAGACCTTTGACAAGTGTTTGTTGTGGAGTTAAAATATCTTCAATTACAGTTAATACCAATAACATGAGCCCTACCATGGAAATACTAGAATGTTAGTCTGATGATCTACAGTACCTTCTAAACACACATAACTATGTCACTAAATATCCTCATAAACAGGAAGCTTTCTTGTTCAACAAGCATACACTTAAATAAGGTAATTGCACTTATTTTCAGATTAATAGTTTTTTGATTTTAAAGACAAAGATTTTGTCCGAAATTTTATTCACTTAAGCTATGCACAGGCACAAAACACAAAACATGTAACACTGCTATCACAGTTTAAGGGCATGAAAAATATTAAAAGACTTTTGGACAACTTTTCTCACTACTTAATTACAAAAATTTCCATCACCAACTGACTTAAGAAGACAACCACATGCATGGGGGTATAATTATAGCTTATATGTTTCATATACAACTGCATTTATGCATTAGTAAATAATCTTAAGACATATCTGTGCAAGTATAAATATCATAGTATAGGAGTTTAAATTAATATACAGGTGATATCAGACTTCGCCTGCAAGTGCTAACACCACAAGCAGAAAGTTGCCTTCAATGCTGCTGTATCATCATCAGAAGACACAAAGAAGTACCGCATCGCTGGCGACCTTCCCACCCTAAAGGAGCCCAATTATTCCTGCTTCCTCACAGAGTACAGCCTCAAAGCTACAAGAGCCCCACAAAAGAGGCCTTAGGACTGCAGGACTACCTAGCTAAGTACTAATATATAAATATGCTTATACTGTTCTAAGGCCTTTCCTTAATTTGTAAGTAGAGAAACTATTTACATAAAATTTGTATCTGTGAATTACAAGGAATAGACAAATTCTATAAAACATAAGCCTAAGGATGAAAAACCATTTCTCCAATTCAGTCAGAGCCCTATAACCATTTGAGAGAGCAACTGCTCAGTAGGGGGGGGGGGGGTTACACCATTTCAACCCTCAAAATAGGAGGTACGCAAGACAAATACCCTCTTTGACCAGCATAATACTTTTGGAGCTGGAAGATACTCATTCAAAAGGGCCAACAACCATGCAGAAACCCAACTAAGCCAGTGGCAACATAGCACAAATCTGTGATGATACCAGGCAATCAGCCACCACCATCATCATTCAACGAAAACTGAAGTCTATGCCTTGAACCTATTTATAATACAAGTCAAGCAATATTTTTAGAAAAGAAAGGAAGGAAAGAAAAAATGAATGAATGCTTACATGGCTCTGCTTTTGGCAGATGATTGGCTTTTCATCCTGCATTTTTCAGTGACAGATCCCTCGAGTGTCTCAGAGCATACTTGCATGCAGGAATTGGGGTGTGTGTGTGTGTGTGTGTGTGTGTGTGTGTGAGGAGAAACCTACTCCTGACTGTCCTTCACTGAATGTGGCAAATACAAAGACTGATGGAAAGTCATGGGTTCAAACATACAGCCCTGGTTGTGAAAGAAGAACCAACTTCATCCAACAGGAAATCTTCTTTGTAGACTCCACTCAACTTAATCAAGATAAGCCAACCCTACCACTTACATAATGCAAATTGATAAGATGGCCGGTATAAATCTGGTTAAAACTCTAACAGTCACAATCTGTAAGACACTGCTCTGTAATAACACTTTTTTGGATCATAATTTACCAATAAAGTACTGTTGGGGATGCCCAGCTGTGAGCATTAAGAAACTTTCTTGCCTCTTCTTTTTAAACGAGGAAAAGGAATGTTGATGAAAAAAGATAACAACTAATTCTAACATGCCTTGTCTGTCATGGTTGAGAGAGAGAGAGAGAGAGAGAGAGAGAGAGAGAGAGAGAGAGAGAGAGAGAGAGAGAGATATAAACAAGATTCTGAAGGGTTGGAGAATGTCAAACTTTTTCAAAGGTCCACTAGATGCAATTACAATGTTAAGACCTATCAAACCCAGCTAAAAGTGAGCTACTTTGATGCATATTGATGTGATCCCAGACCTCTGGACTGGTTGACAAAAATATGCCCTTTTCACCAAAGAGAAGCCTAATATGGCAGTAGCGGAAACATTTATACCCTACAGAATTCCTAGGAAAAACATATTTCCATATCCTGTCTTGGGCAGTTTAGGGGGTGTTCTTGGTCACATTAATAATCAGTCTGCATCCTTTCTCAGAATTCTAGAAAATTGGTGCTAACTGCAAAGATGATATTTAAACTAAAGACATACTTCCAGAATCTACGGCTTTTTAGATCATATCACAGAGAAGAAAAGACAATGCAGAAGAGTGAAGAGTGCAATGGTTTAATTGTTTTGCCGATATGACAAACCAACCTCTTCTCAATCTGCATTTCCTCACACCATTTGAAAATTTCATATGAGTATGATTAACAACTATTCTGATAAAAAAAGTACCATTCAACAGACTGGTTGTCTAGGGATGAAACAGTTCTCATCTAGCAGAAGGCCATCTTTCCCACAGTGAGCAGAAAGAGGCATTCATGTCCTAAGTTGCATGACCCTAAGCAGGAGAGCTGAAACTTCCTAGATCGTACACAAGTTTAGCCATCTTCTTATGTCCACATATGGAATCTATGAGATTGTACTCAACTTTCCCAAACAATGTCAATTCTAAAAATCACCCATAAGGTATAGTGCCTATGCTCAAACAACCCAAGTATTCAAACTTCATCATGACCTGCTAGATATCAACAACTGTGGATTACAGTTTCTCTTTCAGTATGGAAAACTGATCCAACAGATTATGAAAAGCAAATATTTCTTTTACTAAACTGTTATTATTTCCTTACAGATCTTTATGGCCACTTTTTAGAGAAACTGAAATCTACAGGCATCATTACCTCTTGCTGTTGGGTTTACTTCCTCCCCAAAGAGTTGAATATAAAAGAAAACTGCCTAAAGAAAAGAGGAAAAAAAATTTACTTAAAATAGGTGCCATATCAGTCAACCCATACTACTTTGAAAAAATCAATGTACCCTAAGAGGACACCCCAAAAATATCACATAATGAATTGCAAGCAGTCATTTGGCTAAGCTTATTACAGTGCTACTTTTTTTTTCTTTTTCACTTGAAGTTGACACCAATTTTTCTCATCACCAGATGCAGAAAAGAGAATAGTGGGCTGTAAACTGTCTGCCTGTACCAGGAAAAGAAGTCTGGCAAGTGGATTAACAGCTAATAGCACTACTGACTACTCTTCAGTGCCATATCCAGGATGATCTAAAGAACTCCTGACTGGACTTAAAAAGCCGTTTTCCTTTGGCAGGTCTGGAAATCCACAAATAATGGTAAAACACTGACTGGTCTACAAAAGAAACTTCCATCGTCGAGCTATGGGAACAGAGTATTCAAGCAAATGTAATGCAGCAAAAGGCCTTGACATGACTGAAGCATCTTCCATGAAGGAAGACCTAGACTCACTGAAATCAAGTATCTTTATCAATCCCTTGGCTACCCATGGAAAGATGACTCTTTCTCTTCTTAATTTTAAGATGAATGTGTTAAGCTTCAAGGTATTCCTTATTCTTCAATATTAGATGATGCTTGAATAACATACTCATTGATATGAGGACCATTCATTATCTCTGGCAAAAAGAGAACACCTCTCATAAAAGAAGATATGTCAAGATGTACCTAAGCCATGGGATATACACTTGGACGAGTGCAGGTGCCCATGTATCTATTTTGGCTTGATGTCTAGAAGCAACCAGTTGGCAGACAGCAGATGTTATCATGTTACTGGTGAGATGACAGACAGGGAACACCCCTATGCTTGCCTGTTTAGCTGGCAGAGGATAATATTTTTCCTTGAACTGGATGGGAAAAGTGATAGCACCATTCCCTTACAAAGTGGGATATCCTCACCACCAACAGCTACCTATTATATTATAAGCCACCATATCAATAAGATACAAAAGATACCAGGTTAGCTGGATGCCTGCCTAGCTACTAGGTTAGTTGGATACCTGCCTATCTAAATAAATATTTTTCCTGAAGCTGCTGCTGCAGTTGTTGCTTGGGCTAACAATGATGCTGAAGGTAAGGATTTCATAGGTGGAGGTCTCACATAAATATCAAAGACTTTCCCTAGTCAGCTGGATTAAAGAGGATGTGAACTTTTGTAAAAATAAAAAGTAGTTTCTAAAGCCTCCCTGTTATGGCAGAGAAGGAACGAAAGTATAAGCTAATGGACTCACTTTGATCAAAGAAACACTCCTAACCCAAAATACAGCTGAGTTCAGAATGGATTTAGGATTCTACAGTAATGTACTACGACATATAGTGAAGCTGACCAACAACAAAAGCTGAGGTTAAGGGTGAAAAAATCTAAAACAAGCACAAAAAAAAGCTAATCACCCATCACATTTCACCACTAATGAAAGCTTAGGTTTTTTTGCAAGTTAAAAAACTCTGCTGAAATTTAGTTTGGGGACAATTTATCAAAGAGCTCAACACTGTATCAAAAACATGACTAATAAATCAAGCAGTATACTCGTAACTGATATGGACCCACGTACTGTGGATGTTCAAAGCCCTACTGAAGCTTCATAAGGGAGCAGTCACATGAAATATTGCAAGAACTCTTTCAAGGTATACACTTTCCAACTCAGTTCTCCTTGTGTATCACCAGCACTCTTCCCTATGTGAGCAAAGGGATCCTGGGCCTCCAAGTCAGTCTTTGCCTCTTGTACCAATGATGTTGGGTTAAAAGCTGACTTCAATATATCTAATGGTCAAGCAGTTACACTAGAAACTGTAATTAAAACAACTATACCTAACATGGATGCTGACTAGTGGATTATCCAAGAGGGTAGTAAATCAATCTACCAGTTAAACTAGAGTCCCAACAATTTACAACACAGTCTGGTATCATCCCCATGAAAGAACATTCAGGATGTAAGTCCCTAATGTATGACCTTGATATCAATGCCCAGATCCACAGAGTACTGTACCATAAATCCACCAAGATTCATATTGTAAATCAAAAGTCAAATGTACAGTAAACTATAACCTTATTTCAAAATAAAAAACAAAAACGAAAAGCAGCAGCATAACAAAAACCTCAATATGTAAAGGCTTAGAGCAGGCAGGCAAAATATCTGTGACTGCAGCCTTATTATGGCAGCAGACACTAGCAGTGTCTTCAAGTGTATTAGTTCTTGAAAAGCAAGAAAAACTTATTATAAATGTTGTGAAACACATACAAAGGATAAAAATATAGATCTGACATCTGTGTAGGCCAGAGGCAGATGTTAAGATGTAAATCATGGTCAAGAGGTCTGCAATATGCAATCTGGAGTAAATGAATGATGATGGTGGCCAATCATTTGCAATAAACTCACCATAATGCCAAGTCATAAGCCTAGGAAGGTTACTATATGGTTGTTGGTCTTTTGGAGAGAGCATATGCAAGCTTCATACGTATGGTGGTGGTGGAGGAGGGTTGGTTCTCAGGGATATATATGAACCTAGTGGGTGAAACAACATTCTAATCCTCCTCTGAACAAGTACTCTCCCTAACCCTCTCTGATGCCCATAGACCTTGTCCACATGTGAGAAAGAAAAAGGTTTAATCAGAATCCTGGGACAATCTCCTTTGTGCATCATTTACAACTAGATGAAAAGGTGATATGTGTGCATGTGTGTGTGTGTTTGTGGTTATTGGATAAGCTAAAGAAGAAAGCCAAAGGATGATGTGAGCAAGGGAACAAGTACGCATTGCTCTGGGAAATACCAAGAGTAGTTACGCTGAGTTCAGTTTTTTCAAATTGTAAAAGACTATTACAAGAGAGTACACAATATGGATGTGGAAGGAAGAAATTTTGAAAAAAGTAAAATGTAAGTAAAATACATAAAGAAATGGAAAATTAATAGTTGTAAGAAAATAAACTGGAGATCAGTTGACGCAGTTAAACAGGAACGGAACATATAATCCGTTAAAAAGTGAACCAGCAGTAAACCTCAGGCAGTGCAGAGAAAATTCCTCTACCTTACAACAGTAATTTTCCCAAGCCAGTTTAAATAATATAAATATTATCATAAAATTCTGTATGAAAACCAAATGAAAGAACATGAGCCATGATTTTCCGGGTCAGCTCCCTCTATTCCATGACACATTTACAAATTCACCTGTACACTTTATATTCAAAATTACATTTATAATTAGGAACTCATTGTCATAGTTTATCTGGATGAAAGTTTTCAATACTGGACATACCTTTGATGGATAATAAAGTCACAGTTCCAGGCAACTAAACCTTAGCCAATATGACATATTGACTTTATATAAATCTGTACCTTCCTTCACAGTTTATTACAGCAGTTATGGTTCTGGCTACACAAAAGATTTTGTATTAGACTTTGAACACTAAAATCATTGGCACAAGAAATTTCTATAACTATATGATGCTGCTGCTTAACCCACTACCTTACATTTTCATCACATACATCCTGTAAGCATTCATCTGAAGCTAATGAAACGGTACAGGGAAACTCAAAGGATTTACTTAACGGTATAAAATCTAAACAAGCCTTTATTCAACAAAGATTATAGAAAGACATACAATATTTATTTTATAAGTGTATACAATATATATACACTTCAGTTTACCCCCCTCTTACTTCTACCTCCTTAAATGGAGGTAAAAATAAAAAGGTGTATGGAAACACATTAAAAGCTAAAATTATACCCCCAAATTAAATTTCACATCTGTTCATATATTCGGTGATGGGCATTGCGAATATGTCTTCTCATGGTGGACTTCTGAGTGAAGGCGGAGCCACAGACAGGGCACTGATATGGTCTCTCTCCAGTATGCGTGTACATGTGGTCTTTAAGGTGGTGCTTCTTGTTGAACCTGCGGCCACAGACACAGCACACGTAGCGCGAAGTGGGTGGCAGGGAGAGGAGTCCAGATCCCGGGCCCTAAAAGAGAAACAACGGCCATGTTCATAAAAAGTGACATGATCAACGATTGTGAGCCGCAACCACTACAAAGTAAGACCTACTTAATCAGATGCTGCAACATATGCATAACTATCAGTAGGCTCAGTAATCGATAATCTTGTCACAGTCAGAGGATGGAGTAGACTCTTTTATAAAAACAGAGAAAAAGAAATCACAAAAATTCCACAATTCACTCATATATATGCCTTTTTACCCTATGAAAACTAAAATGTATACACATTATATCTCGAAGATATAAAAAAAAAAAAAAAATAAGAGAGTCTAAACCCCAGAGACTTATGAACATGACCTTATGACTCCCCAACACGAGACAGTCTTATACTTACTTACTTACTTCCTGCCCTAGGAATCCCTTCTATCTTTATGAGGCTCCTGGAGTGCTCAGGAAGCCAGCCACATCCACTGGTTGGGAACAATGCTGGTTAAAGTGTAGTGATATTGTGTGTGTGTGTGTGTGTGTGTGTGTGTGTGTGTGTGTGTGTGTGTGTGTGTGCTGAGAGTGTCGGGCAATTGAGTAATCAGTGTCTCTGTTGTGGTAGTTACATCACAGGTATGAAGGTTCTTGGGATATGTTGAAACAGTGTTTGTAGTGCTGTCGGGTTGGGTAATGTCTGGAGCATATACAGGAAAGTATAACTCATTTTTGTTTGGGGAGTGTTGCTTCTGACTGGTGTATATCTTGTGGGATGGAGTCTAAGAACAAGTTGAGAGGGTTGCTGTTTAATGCTTGATGTGTTATATCAGCATGTAAGTGTTTTGTCAGGGCTATATTTGCTGTGGGTGGAGCGTATCAATGAATAAAAGTTGCTGAAGTGTGAGGCTAGGGTAAGCTTTTAATTTCTACTTAGTTAATTAGTTATGGAGTGGTTTGGGTGAGGTTGTATTGGGAGGATCGTGTTTCATTGTGTAGGTGTTAAGTATTTATGGTTGCTATGCAGCCAGTAATTGTCCTGAGCGCACTATCTTGTGTGGTTTGTAGTTTTGTTATATTTGCTTTTGAGTGGGTGGAAGACCAAGCAGGTAAGGCATAGTTTAGCATGGAATGGGTGAAATGTTTGCAGAGGATGTTAAGGGATTCTTTTTCTTGTTCATATTTTAAGCCAGTTATGTTGAAAGAGCAGAAGAGGGTGTGTTGAAATGGTTTGGACATATGGAACGAATGAGTGAGGAAAGGTTGTCGAAGAGGATATAAGTTTCAGAGGTGGAGGGAACAAGGAGAAGTGGGAGACCAAATTGGAGGTGGAAGGATGGAGCAAAAGGGATTTTGAGTGGTCGGGGCCTGAACATGCAGGATGGTGAAAGGCGTGCATGGAATAGAGTGAAATGGAATGATGTGGTATACTGGGGTCAATGGGTTGTCAATGGACTGAACCAGGGCATGTGAAACGTCTGGGGCAAGCCATGCCACACACATCTCTTGCACATGTCATCACTGCTTCCCTACATACATCTCATTCCTCACCCACTCCCCTTACATCATTTGCTCTCACCTTTTGTCATTCTATACTCAATCTCTCCTGATATTTCTTCACACAAGTCCCCTTTCACAACTCACTTAGTCTCACCACTCTCTTCTCCCCGACATTCTCTCTTCTTTATTTCTTCACACAAGTCCCCTTTCACAACTCACTTACTCTCACCACTCTCTTCTCCCTGACATTCTCTCTTCTTTTTTGAAAACCTCTACAAACCGTCACCTTCGCCTCCACAAGATAATGATCAGGCATCCCACCAGCTGCCCCTCTCAGCACATTTTTTTTTTTTTTGTGTTGAAGGCTCCAGTTACAGACAAAAGTCCACATCAAGGTCGGGCCCTATTTGAAATATAGAGAGAATAGAGAAAGAGGGAAAAAAAGACAGGGAAAGTATTTACGAATTTTTGAGAAAGTGAAAGACCTGTCTCTTGATATGAGCCAGGTCACAGTTATTAGGAAAGACATGAGAAGGTAGAGAGTTCCAAAGCTTTGACATGTTGGGAAAGAAGCAGTTATTAAAACAGCACACCCTTGAGTTGCCACTGGCTACACCATAATCATCCAAAAGTCTCTCTTTTATGTGCATATCAATTAATACGTAATCTAATAATGCTCATTAGCCATCTCTCCTACTCACATACATATGCTTGTGAATATCTCTCTTTTTAAACCAGGTATTCCCCATCATTAGTCTTTTTTCAGCACACAAATCCACGAGCTCTTCACCTTTTCCATTCATAACACTGAATACCCCATGTGCACCAATTATTCTCTCAACTGCCACATTACTCACCTTCACATTCAAATCACCCATCACTAATACCTGGTCTCATGCACCAAAACTGCTGACACACTCACTCAGCTGCTCCCAAAACACTTG
>JAYMFT010362723.1:0-22715 GCA_038088735.1 Panulirus argus
GTATATATATATATATATATATATATATATATATAGAGAGAGAGAGAGAGAGAGAGAGAGAGAGAGAGAGAGCAAAGACCAAAGGGACTGCTCGCCACAGATCAGATGAATAGCGTTTGCACATGCAACCAAATCCAGTTAAATACTTTCACAAAACGCTTATGAGTTTACCAGAGAACTGAGTGCATTAGCGAGGATTTACTTCTAATCAGATCAAGTACTTAGCCAGTGTTTAAATCTCGCTTTAAAAGTCTAGACTGATGAGTCTCCACAAAAGCGATTAAGCGAGTGAAAAAAAAAAAGCTGAACCTTTTACTAAAGTTTTGCCAAATTAATCAGATGTTGACTTTCTTGGTGTTTTGTCAGGTGAGAGATATCTTGGACGGCAGAGGAGAGGAAATGTGTGTGTGGAGGGGAGAGCTAGTGAGCGCGCGAGGAGGGAGAAGAGAGTGAGGGGTGTGTATATGGATGAGAGTAGAGAGTGTGTGAGACAGTTTAAGAGGGAGAGTATAGATTATGTGGAGAGCCATAAGATGTGAGTGATGATAGAGCGTATATATATACAGAGAGAGAGAGAGAGAGAGAGAGAGATTGTTCTTTTAATCACCCATTAGGCAGACAAGAACAAATATTAAGAAGCAGAGGTAGATGAACATATGAACAGAAAGGTCGATAGACAGACAAAGAAATGACAGACCAAAAATCAACTCGACAGCCGTATCGACCACCAGACAGCCAGACCGATATGTAGGCCAACACCGACCAAATGAAGGGATGGAATGGAACAGATGACCGAGATAAACGAACACGTAGAAAACCGAATTTCTAACTCATCTTTTCTTATCAACAGATTATCAGGAAGATAGATGGGTAGACAGAATGATAAAATGTCAATAGATATTGAATCATCAATTTTCCTGTCCGACTAGCTTCAAGCCGTTCATGGCGGGACACACTGAAATCTTTTTGTCTCCCTATCTATTTTTCCGTAGATCTATCTATCTATCTGTATATCTATTTATCTATCGTTACCTATCTATTTGTCTATCTGTCTTCCTGCCTACCCAACTACCTTTCCATCAATCCATCTATTTGTGGGTCTACATAACTTTTTTCCTGCCTGTCTATCTATCTACTTATCTATCCATCTATCTACTTATCTATCTCTCTATCTATATGTCTATCTTCTGAGCTTAGAGCAGAGAGTGGAGAGTGGGTGGGGGAAGGGAGCCACCTCCACACGCCTGATGGATGACGTGAAAAAAAGTAATTTCCTTCTCCCAGTGTTGGCGTGGGCTATGCCTCACCCTGTGGACGCTGGGGTCCTCCAACTGGTGCACCTGCCCTCACAGCTGGTCCATCTCCCCTAACAGCTGGTCAACCTGCTCTTGCAGCTGGTCCGTCTTCCCTCATAGTCGGTCCATCTCCCTTCACAGCTGGTCTATCTCCATTCACACATGGTCCACCTAGACTTACAGCTGGTCCACCTCCCCTCACAGCTGGTCCAACCAAGCGAGTCTCCCCTCCAAAGCTGGGAGTCTGTGTGTGTCTCCCCTCAGGCAGGAGGGGGGTCTTCTGCAATCCTGACGGCGTGCAATGTGCCCGGGGTTCTCTGCAACGTTTTCACGTCCCTCCTCGCCCATGAATCCTCGTAGATGGAGATAGGTCATCCCTCCTGATTATCTGTCTGTTTATCTCTCTCTCTGTACGGTTCTATTCAATCTTTCTCTTTGTGTCTCTCTTGCAGGATATTTCTCACTGTACTCTCTCTCTCTCTCTCTCTCTCTTTATCTGTTAGTCTGTCTGTCGGTAAGTTAATATTATAGTCTACTTTAAATCATCTTTATATAATTTCCAGTCTGTCTTTTCAATTATGTATATATTTAGATAATATGAGTATCTACCTCCCAATGAATCAGTCAATTTCACCTCTATGTTTGTTCTTCCATTTATCAGCTTATCTTTTGTCGTTATTCTGCATTTGCTTTCTATCTATACATCCCTTTTACCTATCTATATACAGCCTATATGCCAATACGTATCCCTCCATACGATGAAGATCATTTTCCCTATAATAAGTTTCTTTTTGACTCTTCTTTTTCTTTCCATCATGCAGCGCCCTCTTGGCAAGGGTCGAGTACTGTTGCATTTATTGAAACAGTTGTCAGTATGCAATGACTGAGGTTGTGATGAAGATGCTTTTGTTTAGGATGAGAGTGACAAGCGTTTGATGAGGCTGAGTGTGAAGATGTGCATGTTTAGGGTGAGACTGAAGGTGCGTTTGAATATCCGGCAAACGTAAAGTTTCTTCCGTTAAAGACTCACCATCCGGGACACTGAGACGGTAGTTTCGTTCACCCAGCTACTTAGACGAACAGTTCCCATCACCATCGAGCAACAGTGAGGAACAGATCCTGCCTGGAAGCCTTTCATCTTCTGTAGAATCATCACATAACCCAGTCAGTATCCAGTCTCCATCTTGGACAGTAATCGAGGACACTTTTTCCTTTACTTTTTGCCCTCGCCTCCACGTAGTCCACCAGGCCAGTCGTATGCCACCGGTGTGTCCGCAGTCAGCTGTCAGTCCCGAACAGTCTTTTCTGCTTTCTGTTACGCTCCAGGTAACACAACAGATTAGATAAGGTCCACGATGGCTTTAGAACGACAAGACCCAGTAAATCAGTCTTCATCCAGACTTCGTATGAGGACTCGTAAAACTTTCCTGTTCCCAGACATTTGTCGCAGACGACCTTAGTCTCTTTTACTGGAGCCTTAGTCTCCTCTACTAGAACCTCAGTTTCTTCTACTGGAACCTTAGTCTCCTTCACTGGAATTTCACACTCTTCTTCTGGAACCTTAGTCTCCTTTACTTAAAGATTAGTCTCTTCAACTGGAAAATCAGGCTCTCATACGGGAGCCTTAGTCTCGTCTTCTGCTGGAATCTTGGTCTCTTCTACTGAATGATCAGACTCTTCCCCTGGAATTCTAGTCTCTTTTACCGGAACCTACTAGGAATCAAAAGGGAAAGACCCCCATTATAACTATCCTCAGGGTAGGAGTGCCAAAGAACAGTCCCCAGAATAAGGGTAACGGAGATGGATCCTAAAAGGGAAACTCCAATGGCAGCGTCAACAAAGCAGCTCTGGGTGATATGGGTAACCAGACAATAAGGCACCCGGGAGAACACCTTCCCAGCGAACACCAGCACTCCAACTTATTAGTCAATCAAAAAATTAACCTGAAGCTTCCGTAGCCATTCTCACCCCCCTACTGCACCCCTCCCCAGTCTTCCCCTACCCTTGTTCGATCTACGCCAAGGCCTCCTTCCACCCCCCTCCCCCTTCCTTCGTTTGCTCTTCAGGAAGATCTCCCCCCCCCCCTTCTTCTGATCTACCGGAAGGGCCCCCCCCCCCCACCAACTACTCTGATCTACGTTATTGAGCTTCGTGTCAGCTACACTACGCCTAGATTATCGGCCACGCTAAACACTGAGCGCTGTATAATCTGAGGAGGCGATATTTCCTCTCTATAAAATATGGAATATTTTCAAAAATATTTTTTGCCTCAGTTTCCCACGTACTGCTATTGCCACGTACAGATCCCGCGATGTGTTCACGTTAAGAAACCGACGTAATGTATTCCAGAATGACTGGCTGCACTGTCCGCGTGCTTAGGTTATGGACAAGAATTATTAAGGCAATAACTATGATTCTGGAACGCTGGGAAAGTCATGAGATGATAAAGAAAATGTTAACATATGACAGGAGATTATGGGAAGTAGCTTTTGCTGCGGCAGATAAGACGTGCGTTGTACACTCACAATACGCCGCCTGACATCAGGTACACGCTGACAATACAGTGCTGGAAGACCCACGGAAAATATCGTGCCTTCCACGGCCGATTATAGAATCCGTCCTCTTTGTAGGGAGGAGGGGCTCCACGCTTAACCACTCCTCACCTGCCTGCTCGTCTACCATCTCAAAGGCAAATAAAGCAAACCTGCAAACCAAACATGATAAAACACTCAGAACAATTACCGGCTGCCTGAACACCTGCGCAATGAAACAGAAACCTCCCCAATACATTCCCGCTCCAACCTGCTCGGCATTCACTTCTTTGCAAAGGCACAGGATCCATCTCATCCAAACCAATGCATAACTGATCTCGAGCATCAACAGTTTACCTACGCAACACACTTCAGCAACCTGCCTTCACAGATCCCCCCTACCACAACAAACACAGTACTGACAAGTCATAGTCGCATCGACATAACCCGACCAGCGTTAGATCGCCGCCCACTCTCAGTCTGAAACGCCGCCCCACGAGAGACACCCTTCTGGAACCACACTCCCCAGACACATGCGAGTTATCCTTACGCTCTGGACATCATCCATCCCCACAACACTATAAAAACCGAGACAGAGCATGTACGGACGTCTGTTTGTATGTATGTAAGAATTTGTGCATGATCAACGGTTAAAACTTTTTCTCTCAGCAATGTACACCAGGATCTGATGGTCCTTAGTCAAGTCGAAGCGTTGCCTCTGACCCACCCTGGCGGTTACATGTTTCTGGGGTCAAAATGCTGGGGTAATGATGTTAACCAATATGGAGTGACAGAGGAGAAAAGAGTGAAACAAATTCCGATGAAGCCTTGATTTATACTATGTCTTGAGAGATGGGTAAGCACCTCGTGTCCGAGCAAGTAATGATAGCAGGAAATGTCAAGGGAGTCATGTATAGATTTCCTTTTAGGTGTATTTTCGCTTGTATGTCCCTCACTTCGATTATTTTATGTATTATCGTCAAGAAAACCATTTCTAAAGGTTTTAACCTCGGTATTGTTAAGCTATGAATGGTAAGAATGATACAAAAAATGTTTTAGAAAAAAGATCCCTTGATCGTCACACTAATATGTTTTCTAATTGTTTGTAGGTCTCGTCGTGTGCGTGCAGGTGACCTCAACCACAGCCTGGAGTCAGTGTGAGGGGCGAGTCGATCATCAGGAACCAGTCTGTCGTGGTGCAAAGGCCTTGGGAGAGACAGAAGTAACAAGATGAGAGATCTTCATATATATGGGAGACTATGAAGTAGAGAACCCGGAGGAGATGAGATAATTCGATCCTGCAAGTAATTTCAGACGAAGATCATCTAAATGTTACACAGAAGCAGGAGACCAGCTAAATACAAGCGGGTGTCCTTGCAAGTGGATCAGTAAAAGACTAGGAGAAGAACGATTCTTCCCTCCTAGATTTCCTCCGAGTCGAAAGATTCAATTACACGAACAGTTTTTCGAGTCAAAGAGGAAAAGACTTGAAGAGCCTTCCCCCGCTATTGTTTCCCTTCAGAGATGCAACAGTGGCAGCTGAGTATAATGAAATGATTGAGCTTAGAGGAATATCTTTTTACTAGAGTAAGCAGCCGCTGACGAGGTTCTAACACCTACCGTCAGCAACCAAAAACTGACGTTGTTCTCCTAACAGTATAATCACCAACCACGTGATGTGTACTCGACACAAGTGCTGAACGCTGTGGCGCTGACACATCTTGTTTATGACACGTATGAAACATCTCTCTCAGGCGCTGGAGATGGCGCGGGCCGCCCGTGTCTGCTGGGCTGGCACGTAGAGTGATGCGTTCTGACCATCTTTTCCTCTCCTGTCCCACTCATGTGGACCGCAGAGGAGTTATAACTGACGGTGTCGTGTTCTAATATCCTTTAAGATTTTCTTCACAAAAAACATTTGCATTCTACATTATCTTCAATATACAATATATTTCTTTTACATTTACATTTCAGTCTCTACCCCGAGTCGCGACTATCCAACGGTCATTTACAGTTTTCGATCTCTGAATCAGCAGCAGAGCCGTTCCTTACGTCCATAGGTACGTTGCCATAATGTCAGTGTGAGGAGCCGTCGCGGAGAAATATCACCTTCCTCGATGTGACATTTAACAGTGACTAACGGTGACAAAAGGTGTTTCGAACCTGAGTATAAGAGAAGATAAGCAGAGGGTCTGTGCCAGCAGGTAACGCAAACAAAAAATGTTACGAAAACTTTAGTTGGTACATCGTACGCTGGAGAACGTTCTGAAACGTTTCGAGCTTGGATGTCTGGCGCCCACATGCATGCGGAGGCACTGTGAGCCCTGATGATGGCTCCAACAGCCGTCAGAGAGAGAGAGCGAAAGAGAGATGTAGGTCGGTGACAGAGCGGAGTATTTCGTCTCTTTATGGACGAGGAAAACATCCCGTGACCAAATCAAGTGTCGTTACTGTACATTGTTGGTCCGGCCATGCTGCACAGACACACTAGCTCCTCCGACTCTCGCGTGCTACAGTCGCCCTTATACAGCAGTGCGGTAAAGCTTAGATTACTTCCGCCACACTCTCCCGGACTAGAAGCAATTCAGCCTGCTCACTGCATCTGAGATCGTCCCGCCTTCATTAATACTTCACTTCTAAACAATTCTTGTCTCTCGAATTTTACTTTTAACGCCATTGTTTGCTATGGTCGTTCGCAACAGGACTCATCTGTACACCAGTCTGGTACACCGCTGTAGTCGCATTGATCCCTCGAGCAACACGAAATAATCATCGGGACATCAGCGAGGTGAGAGGCTCCCAAGGCCCAATGGAAAGAAAGTCTGTTGCTCTGTCCTTCAGTCGTAGGACAGTACATATGGACAGGACCCACGTGCCAACACTCACGCCCTTTGACGTTGCTACGTCAGCATGACGTATACTACATCAACATGACGGACTAGTGAGTCAGTATGATGTATTGTTCAGTCAGTATGACGCACTCTTGCGTCAGCATGACGCGTCTTTACGTCAGCACGGCAAGTGCTGGCAGGGAGTACGTGTGTCAGCCCTGCTGGTGACGCTACTGCAGGACAACCCGACAGATCCTGATCCTCCTCCGCGTTAGAGCCTCGCATCCTCTTTATAATCCTACTTTAGGAGGAACAAAATATCATTCTACCCATAAAGGACGATATATTCACCCTTATCTACTACAACAGAAGGTCCTTCATGACACTGTGGAACACAGGACAATAATCCTTATCTCAAACGAACACAAAGATTCTTCACGCTGCTCTAGAAAACTGGAGCGCGATATAATCGACCTTATCCCCACTTCCCACAAGAGCCACCATGCTGTTCTACGAGTCTGGAGACTACTATAATCACCCTTGTGCCAGGCCTACCCAAGGTCCATCACTCAGTCCTGGAAAGCTGCCACTCGCCTGGATCGTACGAATACCACATCGCCCTGGAGTAGCTGGAACACGGTATAATCGCCTTTATCCAGTAACATCAGAGAGTCGAACCCCTGCTGTATCCCCGGGATGGGATAGCCAGGCCATCCCGCCACCAAGTCAATCTTCCAGAGTGATCCCGGGCCCGAGGATGTGGCACGGGAACACGTGACACTCGACGCCAGCTGACTCCCAACTGAGCCTGACTGCTGACGCACAGACGGCTGACACTGGCCACTAGGACGTGTGTTTAGTGTTGACGGAAGACCGGCTGCCATAAGCTCCTTGTGTTGGAGGGGTTGCCGGACGCATCCAGGGAGCATCGCTCACTGATCATCATCATGAGGACGAGGACGGCACTGAGCTCGGGGGCTCGAGGGTAAAGTCTTTAATACTTTCACTGACCGCTGCCGGAGGCCGGTGATGGCAGAGGCTGTTTGTACGTGAGGAACTGTCCCAAGTCCGCTTTAAATGTGGCTTATTTATGGTGATGGAGGTGAGTATTTATGGTGATGGAGGTGAGTATTTATGGTGATGGAGGCGGCTATTCGTACGTGACGATTTTACGAGTAGCAGTTTTCCGGATTATGTTGGCTGAGGAGCCGTGAGGCGGCGGATAGCCTCACGGACCGGCGCATCCACCCGCCACCCGATCCTGACGCACGTACACTCACGATATGTACGGATACTGACGTACGTATTACCTCAACACGGACGGTGACGACCCTGGCATCCAATCTTCTCAAGGAAGGGCTCTCCACACATGATCACAGCTGCCCGGGTGGGAGGGGACAGAGATCGCGTGTAAGGGCAGCCATCTCCAGCTGGGCCACGAAGTGTACCCAAGGACGTGAGGAGGTGCACGGAGGGACGTGAGGAAGCAGGTCTTCAACAACAGGGTCGTGGGCTCGTAAAACAAGCCAAGCCAAGACAAGTAAAGACGACAACCATTAGTAAACTAAAGAGACTGTATGACAATCAAACAGGGATAAGAGGCGAGGACCTACGAGCAACGAACAAAGACATAATAACACAGACACACACTCACACACACACACACATTTCCTGTCTTTTCTGATCTACTGAAAGAAATACAATCCGGTTCCCTTGTCCCCATGAAACACAAATCATCTCTAAGCTTGGGAAATGGATAATTCTCCCCCCCCCCCTTTAGATTCAGGGTCGTGTGTTCCTCCCCATAGTCTAAAGGGTGGTGTCGTCCCCAGAATCTGGGGTTTGTGTCCTCCCAGAGTTTATGGGTCTTGGTCTGCCCGTAGTCTGGGGTTTATGTCCTCCCCAGAGACTAAGAGTCGTATCCTCTTAGAGTCTAGAAGTCGTATCCAGGGTTCGCCTCTGGGGAAAAAATACTTCTTTGTGATTTATTCTTTCTAAACAGATATTCTTTTTTTTAATCTGTGCAATTTAATCCATACTGTTCTTTTCTTCCAGGATGACTTAAGAGAGACGGAAAGGAATGAGACAGGAATAACAGACGAGGATAAGTGAGAGAAATGTATGGGCGAAAATAAGTGAACGGGAAATGTTTTCGTTTGTGAAACACTAACTGACGCACGTCTTCCAGTGGCAATAAGTTTACCCACTCGTGATTTACAGTGGAAATACATAAGTTCCTACAGTGTAATGAAACATAGATGAAACACGAACACTTCTCTCTATCTCAAGTTTCATTCATAGTTTACTACCAAAAGTATGTGTTAAGGGATGAATGATGTGTTCGTCTGCAGGACAGTGTACATCCGGGGTATTAAAAGCTGATCAAAAGGTGTTGTGCTCAGTGTGAGTTAGAAAGGAGGGAAGATCGTGGGAGGCGAGAGGTTCTGAGTCTGTGTTTGGAGGCATCGGTGCCTCCTTCAAACCAGTGGTGCTAACTCGGAGTCGACAGTGCCAACCTCACTGAGCCATGACGGCTGTGAGTGTTCCCTGCTGAAGTGTATCAGTGATTTGTTTACTTTCTGATCCGGGAAGCTGGCCAAGTTGGCCGGGTCTTGATGGTGTGTGTGTGTGTGTGGTTCTTCTGAGGCGGAGGCTCGTGCCAGGACTACCCGGGCTTACCAGTGTCTCGGCAGATGAGTGCCTTGCCAACCTGTACGGAGAATGCCATCCATAACCCTCAGTGTCACCTGCCGGAGCCAATAAAACCCACGTGTCATCATTAATTACCCTCACAAATTGGGTGAACCTCCACCTTTTTGCCAATTTTAAGTGTGTCGGATTTAATCACCTCTCGTATCACAACATCCGAGAGATTTTCTGAAATCTGCTCTCGTCCAGCAGTGCCGACCCAACGCTCTTACCACGAGCACCACTCTCACTATTACGGTGCCAAATTCAGTCCACCTTCTAACAATGGCACTCTCATTTCTGCAGTGCCACATTCGGGCTATCATCACCTACACCAGAGTGCCAGTGGTCACCAAGACAACCGGGTATAATGACGGCTGGTAGCTCTGGGTCAGGTCACCCAAACTGTGGGTGTGACAGGAGGAGCGGAGGTGTGGGTTTCGTCTGGTCCGGCTGACCTCCAAGCTCACACCACACAGGAAGTCTGAACCAGCCTTTAGGGAGGACATCGACCAACAGAGGCAAACTCAGGGAAATAAAGCCAAACATAAAGGGATTCATAGACGATTAAAGACAAAAACCAACCGTTAATAAGATAGATAATGATAGACACACAGTCTTGCCGAGCGGTCTGAGACACATGATGAGGTACATGCAGATGGCGCCAAACTTAGCTCTGCGGTGTTCCATCAAACATACAGATTTCAGATGACCTGCTACCTGGACATAGGCAGTGATGACTGGTAAGCTGGTTGTCGTGAAGTGGTTGAAAGTGACGTCACTCATGATCAGCCTGACACTCGCCTAGTTCTCTGTGCAAGTCGAGACCCAAGTGTGGATGTCTTCTAGGATGGTGACTCGTGGCCCTCCATATGATGAGGACACTCCAATCTTATAGCGGACTACGGCAGTCTGGGGAGACACGAAAGATTCTGGTGTGGGCGATCTTGTGGGCGTGGGTATTGTGTGGCGTGGGCGGTGAGTGCCCCAAAGTGTGTGAGTGTAAGTGGAAAGACGGGAAAGAAACAGTGTCCTGCATCGGCGCCGAGTTCATTGATATTCCGCGCCAGCTCGACCCGTCCACTCAAGTGCTGGACCTGAAGCACAACAACCTGCAGATCCTGCCTCGCGACGCCTTCGTCGACACAGGTCTGGTCAACCTGCAGAAGCTGTGGCTCAACCACTGCAACCTCAAGCACATGGACCGCGGCGCCTTCAACATGCTGGCCAACCTGGTGGAGCTGGACCTTAGCCACAACCTGCTGCGCTCTGTGCCCACCGCTGCCCTTATCGACATCTCTGGCCTCCGGGAGCTGCGTCTTGCCAGCAACGCTCTCACCAGCATCCCCGCTGATGCTTTCGCTCCCACACCAGACCTTGTGCATCTAGATCTGTCAAGCAACCGGATCCACAGTGTAGACCCGAAGGCTTTTCGCTGTCTCTCTACTTTGGAAATCTTGAAGTTATCCAGCAACATGCTGGTTCATCTACTCCATGAGCTGCTGGTGCCTCTGAAGGCTCTTCATGGCCTCAACCTCAATGACAATCCTTGGAACTGTGACTGTCGTCTTCGGCCGCTCCGCCAGTGGATGCTGAGCCACAACATCGCCGGTGTCGTCCCACCCAACTGCAGTCGCCCTAGACGCCTCAGTAACCGCAGTTGGCAAACTTTAGGTCTGGATGAATTCGTGTGTGTGCCAGAGGTCACAGCCGTCACCCCGAGGGTACTCTCCACCCGCGGGGAGAATGTATCTCTCGTGTGTCGCGTGGAAAGTGACACAGAAGCCTCCGTCACCTGGCTCTTCGGTGACCAGCCTCTTGAGGACACGAGTGATGCGAGGCGCTACCACGTGCTGGACCTGGTCACATCCAATAAAACTATGCTTGTTTCTAACCTCACTATAGTAAAAACTGCTGTGAAGGACCAGGGTGCCTACGCGTGCATAGCAGAGAACAAAGCAGGACGCAGCGAGTCCAACCTGACGCTTCAGGTGTCCAATGACATCACAGAGGTGCGTCTCGTGTCCTTTGACCGGGCATACATGACCGGCGGCCTCCTGAGTGGTCTGGGCTTCCTGGTCACCGTCCTTCTGCTGGTGAGCTGCATCATCCACCGTCGACAGCGAGTTCGAAGATTCCGCAGGCAGGAGGAGGACCGCGAGGGGAGGGTCGTCCAGGCCACGTGTGGGGCAAAGACCCCTAAACCCGTCGTCACCACACAGCGGAAACCTTCCGAGTACCACGTCATTCCCTCTGGGGAATCAGAGGTGCCGCCACTTCATCCACTGCAGAAGGACCAGCCCTGGAGGTCACGAGAGGTCGTTAATGGCGGGTATCCTCATGCCAGTTTCTTAGAGAACGGCATATACGACGACTCAATCTTGGAGAAATACCGAGACGACATCATCGACGACCTGAGAAGTCACCAAGTTTCGCCGACCGTAACATCGTACGTCGAGCTTCCTGCGACGGAGGTGTCCAGGAGGCGCAGCGAACTCGGGGACAAAGAAAGTCTCAAGAACTTGGAGTTCGAGACGGACATCCTCCGGCGGGAGTGCAGCCCTACGGGGTCTACGGTGTCCGTGGTGAGCAGCGGCCAGCTGAGCGACATTCTGGGACTGCCGTACTCCCGTCGGCTTGACCACCAGGGCTTCCAGTCGCTAGAGTTCAACAGCGTCGCCAGAAAGTGAGTACAGCAGCTGCCTCACGTGTGCCGCCTCTCAGGTAGGACTCCTCCAGGCTTCCCGGATTTAACTTTTCCCTTCCCCTCTAACTGCACACAACAGGAATCACAGGTTAACTAACAAACGTTAACGTATGCCATCGAGTGCAATGTCTCCTCCTCACTATCGCTCACTTTAATATTCACTATGGGTCAGGTCAAACTCATCTTCACTATGTTTCAGATGAAATCTGTTGATTATTGGAAAGATTGAAGTAAGAAATTAAAACATTTTCTCCCCAGAGAGAGACACAGATATCAAGTCTCTGATCCCTCATAATGTCAGACATTCCATTTTCTTTTTCTGTCAGCGTTCCGATATTCAGTATTCCCGTCCGTAATCTTACAGAGTGTGTTTCTGAGTGCGCTGTAGTCAACAGATCCGTCCGTCCGTTCCCGAGGCTCTGTCGGGAACCACGTTGAAAGCACACAGCGCTCGGTTGACGGGTCCCCTTCTGTGCCGCTTTTGATCAGCTCCTCCACACACGCGGATCAGTCTCACTCTTCCTATCAGTCATTCGTTACCTGAGAGGCTTTGCTCCACATGATTCACTTAACATAAACCTTTTCTACAAGTATCGAATCTCCAGCTCCGTCATCTTAGCTCCAATTCACTTGCTGAACTCATTCGTTTCTCCGAGTGAAGCTCGAATCAGATCTCTGTGGATATCTGGCCCTGAAAAGTGACCTTCCAGGAGGAATCATGGGTTCGACACTCGTGTGTCTCGATACCAGTTTCAATGCTCTCCTCGTGAAGAAGAGTAGGGACCTCGCCCGGTAGATCTACCTCCCCATGAAAATGAAAAGCGAGGGGAACGTGGTATATGATTCACTGATTACCTTCATCCAACTCATCGAAAGACAAAAATGAAAATGAAATTGAAAGCCAAATGTATACCATTGGTGGGGGTACTTAGCGTTCGCTTGATTACTTTATCATGCAGACCGATGGTAATAGAAAAAGTCAGAGCCAGCATGCTACACTCCCGGGCGCTCAGCCCCAAAGAGGTCAGAACTGAATTACATCCACAGCGCAGGTTGACGCTATAACAATGAATACAACATTCCTGAATCGCAGCTATAATGACAGTGTAACTGCCAGTGAGAACAAAAATGACCCGATAATTATCTTTACGATAATTTAGATTATAGGAAATAATAGTTAGATCAATAACACAACGAGACGAAATCATAATCATCTGGTTCCCGGAGCGGCATGACGGTAACGCAGGCAATAAATCCAGTCCACATGACATCAGACCTGATAATGAAGCTAGAAGCATTGGCGAGACCCAGACTTGCCATAAGCTCAAAATGTCCATTGAAGCTGTAGTTTCCTTCCCTCCCACTGCACAATCCCTCCTACGCTACAATCCCTTTTACAGTACAATCCCTCCCACAGCACAATCCCTCCCACAGCACAATCCCTCCTACAGCAAAATCCCTCCCATGGTACAGTGACCCTGATCAGAGAGACGAAGGTTCAGGCGATCATAGGCACGAGGCTAACTGCACTAGATGATCCTCATCAATTAAAGGCACCTTTGTGAAGAGGAAGCGACGCAGGCATTTTGCACAGCTTATTATTTCTGTTTACGATAATCAGTCTCTCCAACAATCAGCAGGTTTAGCCTGAAGCGTTGTGGAGATGCATTTGACCTGATTTGTAAGTGCTAATTCATGCGTATCTTCAATATGTTTTCACGATTTTTGACCTGACCCGCAAAGGTCAGGTCAAAGGCCAGTGATGTAGAGGGTGAAGATGAGCCAAGGTCAGTCCAATGGTTTTACAGGTGTAGTGAAGTTGAGAATGTGGTGAGGGTGGCCTTTGACCTGATCTGTAAGGGTCAGGTCAAAGGCCAGTGGTATACAAGGTGTAGAAAAGAACCGTTTGTTGACGCTGAAATAAGATTATCGAAGGTGTAGTGAAGATGAGTTGGTTAGTCTCCCTCTGCCGTGAACATGGTGGTGACTGATAGCGAGGAGGTGTAATGCAGATGAGTATGGTGATATCATCTGCCTCCGTATGAATACGGTGGAGAGTCATGGGAGGGAATTCATTCTCTAACGAACGTTGGCGTTCTTAGTTTTGAGGGCTCTTTCTTTATACCTTAAGTCTGGAATGACGCTTTGAATCTAATTCTAATTTCAATGTTCTTGTTCCAGACACCGTCCGCTTGTGTACGAAGACAGAAGACATGACCGTCTGTCTTATGACCCGAGTGCTCTGAACGCAAGGTGAGGCCATGTCAAGTGAGGTCAGTCCGGTCACGTGCAGGGCTGCCTAGGGTCACACCGGTGAATTCAACGCTCAGTTGAGGGCCAAGTGTTTGGTCCACCCCGTGTGAACCCAGCACATGTATATTCTGGTTATTTTTTTTTCTTTGCTATCTACAGTTGCATGTTTCAAGGGAGATGCAGTTCCTGCAATTCTGATGATAGCTAGAGAGTTTGTCAGGTCTACAGTCTACTATGTGTAGACACTAAGTAGTCCTCTGTATATATATATATAAAGTATTACCTGTAAGGGAGTTTAGGTCTCTGTGTTGGAGACAGTATAATGCCTGTGGCCATCATGGAACAGGTGACGTGGTAGAGAGGAATGTCACTGTCCCTCCGTCTCTCGCAGTCTCATCTTTAAAAGTTTTAATTCCAAAAACTTTTGGTCTAACATTGTGACGTGTCACAGATGGGGACAGTCTTGTTTGGTGGGTGGGTAGAGACGAGAGCCGGTATATCTACGATCGTTTAAACCTCAGACCACTTTCCACTCGGTCCTTCCCATCATTTGAATTCCATTTTTCAATACATCTGCAAAGATCCAAAGGACCGACCGCGGTTCATAGTGAGCAACAATACTCAGCTCATATACCACTAACAACCAGGTCGCACAAGCATATCAAAATATCCTCTTAATCTTTTGTGAAGCGCCTACCCTCCCTGACTGGTAGAGTGTGTACCTTCCCTGATCATTTATCATTAATCACCAAGAGTTGTCTGTCGACTGACGATAGCTCTTTTTACATCGTAATAACAATTAAACAGTTCTAAAGTAAATCACTTTTACATTATGAAGCCTTCGGATTCTGTTAGTCATAACTCGTTTGTTTAATTATTCTAAAAGAAAATCAAACCTTTTGTTATGTTGGTGGGCCGGTTCAGTCTTGTGGGATGCTAACTCCTCATTACCCTCGTCTGTAACCTCCAGAATTAACGTTTAATTCACCTGTAACCTAATTGTTCACTTTTCCTTCACCTATGACCCCCATGTTAACATTACCTCCACCTCAGACCTGCGGGATTACCTTCAATTCCCATCATTGTTAATCCGGCCTCCAGCAGGTATGTCTGTCTGACCTCTGCAGGTGCTACAGCGCCCTCAACCTGGCCACGAGTGAAGCTGCTGCACGGGCCTTCAGCTACGCCCGCGGCGCCCCCAGGTACCCGTCCCTGCCCTCCACTCCCATGGTTGCCCATGACGACCACCGGCCAGCCCACACCACCGACGCCAGGAGGATCAGGAGACTCCTGGCCGCGAACAGGTACTGGAGGGAGAGGGAGAGAGAGAGGAGGGAGAGACAAGGCGAAGATATGTAGACGGAGACAACGGTAGCTAGAAAAAGGGAGTAATATGTGATAGACAAAAATGCAAAATAAACACCTGAGCTATTTCATCTCTATTGCTCTATCACATTAAAGATTGAAATTAATTTTCTTCTCTGACATCTTAAGTTAATGTATACGAATGACAATCATTAGTTTTCTTTTTTGCTTTATCTAAACACACACACACACCTACACACATACACTTCCTTCATACCCTTGCTACACACGACACTCTGACCGCAACTCTATCCACACACAAGACCGTCCTCTCACTCTCTCATCATACAGTGTACCGCAATATCTCACCAACACGCAGTGCACCATCTTCTCACTCACCCAGCAATGAGTGTGCAGCCCTCTCACTCTTTCAGCACACATAGTATCGTCCTCTAACTCTCCCAACACACACAGCACCGTACTCGCACTCCTCCAGCACACAGCACCGTTCTATCACTGTCGTTCGTCTCTGGCAGGGGTGTGTACCGTTCCTTGGAGGGCACGGGGGACTTGTCAGACTCCTACCGATACCAGTACCACGCGGCCCAGCTGGAGAACTACCTGAAGGAGTACCGCAGTCTTCAGGGGCGCCTCTACAGGATGAAGAATTCTTCGGACCCGGCCCACAGGGGCGGCTCCGCCTCCAGGTAGGATACAGCCCGTGTATGTGGCCTCCTCCTCCCAAGATCTAGGGTCTCCACTGGGCGAATTGTCCCTCTAGTAGGTCATCTCCGTCCAATACCGGAAGACAGGTGGTCAAAAATAGTCTCCAGTCTGTCTATCTACCTATGCATCTGTCTTTCTGTCTGTTTATCCATCTACCTATAATTTTCTATCTTCCCGCGGTACAATATTTCCTCGTCTTGTGCTGTGCCATTGTGAGTCATGACTCCTTACTGTTTACACAAGTCTTGGCAGCACTGATCAGGTAAATAACTAACTCTTTAATTTTGTGTTATGGTTAGTTGATAAGCTACCGTGGTGAAGTGGTTGGCCTCTCTGCCTTTAAATCAGCGGGCCCGAATTCGAGTGCTGGTCCAGGCGGCCAGCTCTTACCTTAGGTACCTGGCGAATTGTGTGGGTGTGTGTGTTGAGTCCTGACAACAAGGGACGCACCAGTGCCCGTGACTGGTGCTTGGCAATGGAATAAAAAGGACTTGACACGTTGTTTCTGTTGAGTCTCTTAATCTCGACACTCTCTATGGGTCGGTCCGTTGTCATGACACTCTCAGTCGTCTTCCTGTTGTCAGTGACGCTATTGTTGGCCCTATTGTGGTCGTTTACCTTTGGGAACCGACCACTCGTCGCCTCATTGCTTAAATTTTTATCCGATTTAAAGTTGACCTCCGACCCAGCGTGAGCTACCATACTTGAGTAGTGGTGACTGTGTGTAGTGATGGAGGCTATGGTAGCCACAGTGGCTGTGGCTACACCGAGAGAGTAGACTTTCCATATCATGAAAGAAATGTGTTAATGATCCTTCAATTTTTACTTACCCTCATCAAATACTGTCGATTCCTCCTGAATATTAGTAGGGCAGATATGGCGTAGTGTTTCTCCAGGTGGGGTACCGTGAGCGCAATTTCTAACAATTTCATGGGTTCGCACCTCTCATTCCGGCATGACTCTTCCCTTTTACGAGTTCTGCCCAGCTATTTCCGGAGGCTAAGGGAATGTGACACTTGACTGTATGAGTCAGGGCTCCCCTCCTCCCGCTCCAGTTCCCAGAATACCGAGCCAATGTTTCTCATTTATGCTTCACATTAATGTTCTTATTCTTTCCTGTGAACCGCAGGGAATTCTTCTTTTTCATTTATTTCAGAATTCATTGTTTTCCAGTGTTCTATCATCTCCCAAGTGATTTACAGACGGACTCCTTCCATGATCTAGTTGTATCTCAAGCTTTTAATTCGTTGAGCACGTCCTTGAGCACAACGTTGCGTCCCTAAGCACGACAGGCCGACCTCAGGGTGCGATGGCTTCGCTGTTGACCTAACCCCCTGAGGGTCACACAAGAATCGAAACCTCTCTAATCCGGCGTTCTGTGGTCCGGCACGTTTTGAATCTGCCGCCTTTAGTTATTAGTGTGTGGATCTGCCACCAAGGCGGCGCTGTTAGCAGCGCTAAGGCGCCAAAATTCGTTTACACTACAGCCGAGCTAATTAACAGTCTTGTTAATTTCTTATATTCAGCTGTATTTTAGCCTTTCAGGATGTCATCCAAGAGACCAAGAGGTGCAGAAGATGGTGCTAGTGCTAGTAAGTGTCAGCATAGATCATTATCGATGACTGAAAAGGTGTTGTTTCTGTGAAAATCAGATAAAGGAACTTCTGTAAAGACTTTATGTGAGTACTGTGAGATTGGATTGTTAACTGTGTATGACTTAAAGAAACAAAAGGAGCAGATCTTTAACTTTTTTAATGAAAATGAAAGCCAGAAAAGTTCAAATTTTCAGAAAACTTTGAAAGGTGTTAGGAGTACAGAATTATACAGTGCTCTTATAAAGTGGTTTGAGTTCTGATGTACTGAAGGTGTAGGCATTTCTGGGGAGATGCTTAGATGCAACAAAGTTTATGTATGAATTTGCACAGTTAGTGGCAGTGGGACATTTAGCCCCAGAATGAGTGTGTAATGCTGACAAATCTCCCCTGTATTGGCATCGTATGCCACGAAAAACCCTTGCCCAAGAATTGAGGAGTTTCCATCTGGGGGTTAGTATTCCAAAGATAGGGTAACAAATCTTGGCTGCAGCAATGCTGCAGGAACACACGAAACCAAGCTGATGGTTATTGGTAAGTGTCCAACTGAGGGCCTTCAAATGAATGAAAATTCTTCCACTTATATACTGTGGTACTAAAAAAAAATGGTGGATGACAACTAAACTTTTTCTTGAATGGTTTGAAAATTACTTCATGCGTGAAGCTATAGCACGCTGTAAAGGTGCGTCCACACTATCGGGCAGTGCCCGGCGGGTATGAGTGTTAAGTCCGTCATCAGACGCTTTGTGGCAACTTTGACAAGCAACTCAGCAGATTGCCCTTGCCTATGTTTAAGCAAAATCACCAGACACTGTTTGGTGGTTTGGCACCGGGTTTGGAGCAACGGCACTGCCAGCCACAAAAAGTTACCACTCTTTACACCATATAATTTTCTGAACTGTTCTTTTTTTTATGCATGCAGCAATCAATATGCTACACAATACTATTTTTTTTTCTTTCAACTTTGTTGCATATGGTGATACTGCACTCATGGCCTGCCAACCACCTACTGACTATGGTATCATTTGACTGTCCAACCACCTCAACAGTGTGGACAACAAAACAGGCATGCCTGATAGACTTTGCCCGGTAAGGGCACAGCCTGCTGGGAATTGCCCGATAGTGTGGACTTGGCTTAACTCTGTTGGCATCGATCCAAAGTGTAAAATATTTTTGATTTTAGATATTGTTGAAGCATTGTTGGTTGTATTATTTTATGCTTTAAGCTCTGTTTTACCTTTGATAACACAACAATATGTATGTGGAATGAGCTGGCAAGACCAAGGGTCAGGCATATGTTTACATAGGGGGTTCCCTTAGGAGTCAATTTCTGTTTTCCAGCATTCTCTGTGTCCCGGCAGTGGTCAGTCCCAAGCTTGCCAGAATACAGAGGTTCAACCTGTATTAGCAATGTAGCGGTAGGAACAAAAGCAGAAAAGGCCTGATTCACTTACATCATTTTCCTAGTTGTCATGTATAATACACAGAAACTACAGCCACCATCCACAACTAAGCCCCAAAGACCTTTCCATGGTTTCCCTAAGCTGCTTCATAAGCTCTGGTTCAGTCTATTGACAGTATGTCTTCTCCTCTATATCACATTGCAGGAATTCACTCCATCCTTTGCATGCCTTTCACCTTCCTACATATTCAGGCCCCAAGTGCTCAAAATCTTATTCACTCCATTCAGTCCATCTTCAGATTGGTCTGTGTCTTCTCCTTGTTCCCTCAACTTCTGATATATGTATCCTCTTTGTCATCCTCTCCTTACTCATTTTCCCATGTGATCGAATCATTTCAGTACACCCACTTCAGCACTTTCAACCATACTCTTCTCATTACCTCACCTCTCTCTTACTCTGTCATTTCTTACTTGATCAACCCTTCTCACATCACATATTGTATTCAAACATTTTCTCTCTTCTCTCTTTTGGTGGATCTGTAATTGAGCATTCTTGGTATTACTTTTACTTCCATCCTATCTTGGAAACCTCACATTACAGAAATAGCTAAGTCTGCCTTTAAGAAACTGAGAGTCCTGTTTAGATGTTGAAATTTTTTTTCACCTAAACATTTGCTCTTTTAAACATAGGATTGATCTCTCCTTATATGGAATACAGCTCTCACATTTGGGATGGTTCTAGCTCTCCAACCATATTTCACAGAGTTGACTCAAAAGAGGTCTGACTTATCAACTATCTCAGGCTAACCTCAAAACTTGGCCCATTTGCTGTACACTGCAAGGTTTATTCACATTCTTAGTTCTATAGTTATTACTTTAGTATTTTCACTCTGTACTGGCAGTGTGTGTACCTCCACCATTAGCTAAACTATGCAATAATCAGCAAGCTACTGCATCACATGGTTACTGTAGGGCCATTGGCAACTCACGGATAGGCAGTTTTGATAACTGTTTCTTTCACTAAACCTCATAGCTTTGGACCTCTCTGCCCTCTCATGTCTTTTTCAATAACTATGACCTGGCACATTTTAAAAGACAGGTTTTTCACTTCCTCCAAAATTTTTAAATACTTTTTCTTGTCTTTTTTTTATTATTATTATCCTCTATATTTCAATAAAGAGCTGACCGTGATGTGGAATTTAGTCTGTGACTGGCGCTTCCACCATGAAAATATTGTGGAAGCTACATAAACCTCAATAATTTTTTTGTAACCTTAGATTGGGAAATGGAATTCAGTAGCCAGAAACCAGGACTGTAGAGTGCAGGATTTTGTGAAATTTACAATGAAAGATTAGAGGCCTGGATACCTCAAGCCTCAAATATAGAGGGAATGGTAAGAAAGAGGAGGGAATTGTTTAATAAAAGATGTTATAAAGCAAAAGATACAGACAGTGCTCAATCCAGGCAGCACTTGCAAGGTACAAGAGACCATGATGTGAATATAGCACAAAAAGACAGGAGGAACAAAGGAACTTTGAAAAGAATATTAGGGACAAGGCAGGAGAAAATCTGAAACTTTTCCAGTTGTCATTTAAGGTGCAGTCAATCAGGATGAGGGATTCAGAGGGAAAAATTATGGAGGATAATTTAAGGACATTTGAATAACTGAATAGTGAGTTCAAAATTGTTTTCACGGTTTAAGAGACAATAGCCTCAACACCAGTAAGATGGAATGGGAGGAGGTTTTGGAAATCATTGAGATATCTAGAAAAGATATTAACAGAATAATAAAAGGACTTGTCCTATACAAGGTTCATGGTCCTAATGAAAATTGTGCAAAAGATATATGCAGTTATGCTTGATAAATTACTTGAATTACTGTTGAAGATGTCACTTGAGAGAGGCAAAGTGCCAAGGGAATGAAAAAGGGCATATGCCATACCTTCTTGTACATGTATAAGAAATAAGACCAGGAATGGAAGTTGAACTACAGACCAGTCTCATTAATGAGTTTGGTGTGTAAGATTCAGGAAAAGACTATTCTTTTTTTTTTTTTTGGAAAGCAAATAGATGACTTTCTATGGAGGAGAAATTTCCTGAGTGAAAGACAGCATGATTTTATGGAAAGGAGTTCATATGTAACTAACCTCTTAGAGTTCTATGAGACAGTAAGCTGGATATTCTGTCTGTGTAGCAAAATTCATGTTTGTTACAGTCATTCATAGCACATTTTCTATAAGTAAGCAACTACTCTGTTGATACATGCAAGAATGCAAGCAACCTTTTTCTAAGAATATACTGAGCAAGGTAACATTGGTCTGTCTCTCCTCCAAAATATTAAGCTTTCGCAAGATGTACAAACCAATACAAAATACACAGTGGCAGCAGTGAAAATATTGTCAGTCATCACAGACTTCAGTGATGAAGAGAAGAAACACAAGAGCTCTTGTCCCAGTGATCTGAAGTGAAAGCAAAAAGCGATATAACAGTGAGTTGCAAATGGCAGCTTCAAAACTATCTGTCCCTTGCAGACTAAGCCTAATAGGTGAAGCTGAACAAGCTTGGAAGACCTTTAAGCATATGTATAACCTCTGTTTCTGGCAACAAGTTTTAAGAAGGGATCTGATGAGAAGAAGGTTGCACTACTAACCATGGGTTAGTGGTGTTGAATTATTTGACAGGTATAATTCATTTGAGTTCCCAGCACAGTAGATAACCAGCCCAGCCAAGCTAGTGTTACAGAATGTACTTGTCAGATTAGATGCACATTGTGCCCTAAAGAAGAATGTAATGGCTAACAAGTATAGATTTCAAATGTGTGTGCAACAAACTGGAGAATCTCTAAATTCATTTATCAGCAGACTCAGGAGACTCAGATCCTATTCATGGAATGTTAATATTGAGATCAAAACGAAAATGAGATGAGAGATCAATTAGTATCTGGATGCTTAGATGACTCTCTTTGTGAATAATTATATAAAGAGGATATCCAATATTTGATGCAGCTATCAAAATATGTGTGGCACACCAAGCATTAAAGAAGCAGGTGGCAGTATTTGATAGTAAAGGACTGGAAGTTGCAGTTAGCGTTCCTCACCATAACTCAATCATGGACTGCCCAGGTATGAGTGCATAGGTTTGAATCCTGTCTGTGGCAGTTGGTCCATATTTAACCCAGGTGTTTATCCACCCTTTGGGGTTGGTCCATAAAATGGGTACCTGGCTCAGGCTAGGGTATATTATATATATATTTAGTATACTTGATCACCGTTTCTCACGTTAGCAAGGTAGCACCAGAAAACAGATGAAGAAAGACTCAGTCACTCACATATACATACACATATTTACACATACATATACATACATGAAGCAATAAATAGCAATG